>JAQZBX010092473.1:0-12272 GCA_029593785.1 Cabassous unicinctus
CGAGGAGTGTATAAGTCATCGTGAGTGAAAATGCTCGGTGCCCCACCTGGCACAGAATAAACACTTGAAGGTTTGCTTGTTCCAATTTCTCAACAGGAATTTCTCTTTCAAAACAAATCACCTTCAAACCTACACCACATTAGAGAAGAAAAAAAGGAGTCCTTACTGAAAGCCTTAATCATTGGCAAAAACAACCCTTTAGCTCAAAGCTCTACATTAAGGGATTACATTCTTTATAAACCTTAGAGGTGAAATTAACAGTTGTCATTCCAGACATGGGGCAGTGGAGCTACTTGCACAGGTCACACTCAATACATTTCACATTTCAATGTCACGTTCTCAGAATTAAGCATTAGGTTTTACACCTACATGCGAAACCAGGAAGGTGGCTGAAGCGGACTCATATTTTTTTAGAAGTGCTTAGTGTACTTGCCGTCAAGAGCGCCTGTGATTTTCGGGACACTGGAATTGTCCTGAACGACGTTGCAATGACAGATACAGGCCATTATGTATCTTGTCACAACTTACAAAATTGTGCGGGAGAGAGTGTAAACTACAATGTAAACTATAATCCACACTTAGTGGCAATGCTCCAATGTGTCATCAAGTGTAACAAATGTACCACACTAATGAAGGATGTTGTTAATGTGGGAAAGCGTGGCAGGGAGAGGGAGTGGGACATATGGGAATCTGCTACATTTTTTATGTATCATTTCTGTAATCTAAGTATCTTTAAAAAATAAAAATAAATTAAATTTTAAAAAAGAATGCGTGTGACTTTAATCCATCCTCCACTCAAAATTAAAATGTACGCATCATCCTTTCTCTCCATCATTTTCCTAGGTAAGGGTCAATGAAATCATAAAAACCCAGAGCTATTCTTTACAAATGGAGAAACTGCAATCAGGGAAACCTAGTGCTTGCTTAAAATGACCAGGCTTAGCCAGGACCAGAACCCACCCCTGACTCCCTGTCCACTGTACATCACACCCTACTACCAAGTCCCTTCTGTGAGCAGCCTTAAATCTTTTTTAACTCAGGGGCAGGGGAGGGAAGAGCATAATGGATATTGGGGATTGGTGTTCAACATCCATTTCTCCCTTCTTGTAATGCAGCATTTTTTCCCAAACTGCCAGTTGCCATCCATTAGTGGGTCATGAAGTTAACATGGTGAGTCAATGCCATCATTTTTCAGTGGAATGGAACTGCATGTACTAGCATAGCTTTGCAAAGCATAGAATAGAATAGAAAACACCTGAGTGCATTGCATTGTTTTATGAATCTTTTAATTTAGGTAGATTCATATGTGAGTGTGTGTATATGGGAGCAAAATGAATTTTACAATGGAGCATGTCTAGAAGTTTGAGAAACACTGTCGTAGTGGGACTTTCTGTTCCTTCAATATTGGGAAGCGCAATCCTATATTTCTTGGAATCCCTTCTGCAAAGATTCCAGATGTAATTTGGGTTTGGCCAGACAGCTGCACGTGGCAGGGGCCCCAGGTCGACCATGACAGCTCTTTCTGTTGGCAGGCATGGCGGTGGTCGATACTGGTGGTCTTTCTGGTATACCATTAGGACAGAGCACGTGGCCACTAGGCTCACGGGTACTGAGAGGCATGGGGAGGCCGATGCAGCGAGGTTCTAGAGTTAGCAACAGGAGGGGAAGCTTTGGGATCATGGCAGTGTCAATCCTGGATCCAAGGGCTTTCTGATTGCAGATAACACAGCAGTTGTCTTGGTGGTCTAGCACTGTGCTGTGCCTTGGAGAAGCGCTAAGGAATCTCAACTTCAAGACAACTTCTTGGGCCCTCCCATGATTCAGGAAGCCATTTAATACGCTATAACAAATCTCTGCAGGCTTAAGCTACTTGGAGTAGCATATCTTCTGTACTGTACCCTGTGGACACTGACAGGAAATGAAAAAATAAATAGAATAAAATCCTTTTTCTATACCCATTATTATACTAGAACCTAGTTATGAATTGCCCTGAAGAATTCTGAAAGGAAGTAAAGAAAAAAAACACAGTAATTTGTAAAAGAAAAAAAAAAAAAGAGGTAGATATTTTTGGTTTTATTTTTGCTTTGTTGTTCTTTTTGTTTTTTGCTGGTCTTAAGCACCAAGCGATCAATAGATTGATTAATTGATAAAACCACATGATAGAAACTACCAGAATCAGAAGGGAAGAGCCAACCCATGTGAATATTCAAACTCCATCTGATCAGCTGATACAATCATATAGTGTCCTTCCCGGACATCTGCCCTGGATGGCTGAGTAGACAGCAGACGACTCGCTGAGGCAGAGGGTCCAGGAGAAAAGCAGTTTATTGAGGTGAGGGGATGGGGAGGTGGAGAAGATGGTGCAGGCAGGGATGATAAACTCAGTGTTGGAGATGGAGATGCCTGGAGGATATTACCACATTCGCCCAGCACTTCTAAGCTAAGCACCTTGTGCTCGTCAACTCACTGAATCCTCACGACTGCTCTGTGAGGTAAATACTCTTGTCATTCCTATCGTAGCCCTGAAGTCACAGAGGGTCAAAGAGGTGAATTACATCGCCCAAGTCACTCGGTAGAGCCTGTGTTTGAGCCCAAGTCCCTTTTGTTCAGTTCCTAAGTGAGCCCCTTCCACACTACGCTACTTCATACATGGGGGTGGAGACCGGGGCGGGGATCCTGTCTAGAGAGGTGAAGATGGCACCATCACCACACACGTGACCCCTAAAGCCACGGGAATAGGTGGGACTGGTTAGCGCTATTTACCACTATAGTAACATTGACTAAAATCCATTGACTGCTTGCTCCGCACCAGGACATCTTCTAAATGTGTCATATTGAGTAATCCTGACAACAAGCTCATGAGGTAGGTACTATTGTTACCTCAGTTGTACAGATGAGGAAGCCAAGGCACAGGGAGATAAGTAACTTGCCTACATTACCGAAGAGTATATAAAGGTTGAGGCTGCAGTGGAAGGATGACATCCAAGAGACAGACAAGAGAAGAGAATCCTCCAGTGGAAAGCAAAGATTAATCGTTAGGCAAAGGTGTCTGTACCATGGGGATCCCCCCACCACTCTGTGATCACAGGGGCCAGGAATGGGTACCCGATGCGAGAGGAACCAATCTAACTCGGCTTATCACTGTCCTACGAGGTGACCTGATGCAAGAGTGTGACCCACTGAAGGCTGACGAATAAGCCCATCAAGTTCTCCTTCTGATGGACAGACACAGAGAGAGGGAGAAAGAGAAGTTTATGGTGGACGCAGAAGCTGAAGGACACCTAGAAAAGTCAGCAAGTATTAGAAGTAACAGAGTTGAGACTAAAAAGGTAAAGAGAAGAGAAGAGCAAGGACAATGGGTATGGGCTGGAGCAGCAGAAGTGGAGGCAGAGAGAAGTTGAGTCATCCCCATGGAAGCGAAGAAGACCCGCATTTGCAGGTGATGGGAGAACCCAGCCCGGAGCTGCCAGTGCCCACACACGTCACTCTGCTCCGGGACCGTGGACTGAGGTCCAGTTCCCTGGAGGGCTGACAGGCCTTTGCAGAGTTCTGATTGTGAGGCCAAGAGTCCCACTCACACTTCTACCCACACTTATCCTCACGTTAATCTCTTATTTCATTTGTTTCTTACACCCTTAAAACCATATAACTGAAGCTTCCAGGAGGAAAACCAGCTGAATGTCCTGCCATGGAAGCTAACGAATGGAAGGGAAAGGTCCAAGGAGGGAATGGTCAACCATCAAATGCTACAGAAAGATCAGATGGACGCACTTTAAAATGTAACAAAGGTCCACTGACAAAATCATGAGAGCTGGGTGAACGGAGACACAAGCCAGGTTGCCATGGATTATGGCACAAGAGGAGAGGAGACTAGAAATAGAGCGAGTTAAACCACACTTTCATGGCAAAGCTGTGAAGAAGGAGAAATAGCCTCTAAGAAGAAGAGAGACACTGGAACATATTCAAGTGCTGGTGGAAATAAGCCATTAATGAAGGTGAGATTGAAAACATTTGAGAGCGAAGCAAACAAAAGATGGGACTGAGGATTGCTGTGGCTGCATGGACCCAGGTGGAGGGATACACTGAGCCAGGAAGAGGGAAGGAGTCAAGGATGGGCGTGGACACACATAAGGTATGTTCAGCACACAGCATTGAAGGGGTTTCTTGTAATGGCTTCCACTTTCTGGGTGAAATAGAAGAGATTATCTTCTGTGAGTGCAGAGGAAAGGGACATGATAAAAGCCCTGAAAGAGAGAAGAATATGTGAAAAAGCCATTTTTGAAAATGGCTGGGAGATCCAACCAGGAGAACAGTGACGGACTACCACTCAGCACGGAGGCTCAAATGCAAGCAAAGGCCAAGAATCGGGGGTGATGCTGAGCTGTGATTTTATACAACCTTCTCCAGCCACGTTGGGGCAGGAAAAGCAGCAGAAACACAGGTGGATGGAATTGGTTCAAAGTTGGGGACAGAAAGACAAAGGAACAAGGAGTCAATGGTGTCAGGAAAAGAACGATTGAAGGAATGATCCCTGATGTCCAGGCTGGCTCTGGATGGCATGGCGATTCTCACGGCTAGCAGGGAGAAAATATGAGGTCCAAGGAAACTCAAAAACTCAAAGAATAGCTATTTGGGGGTCAAGGTTTTGGGCGATAAGAGGTTGTGGGAGATTTTAATTTAAGGTTGCAGAGGTGGAGAAGTTCTGGGAGATGACAAGGTCCTGAATTTGGCCATGTCTGTTGGGTGTGTGTCCAGCTTCTCTTCCTTTGGGGAACTTACCCTCTGCATGTAGACCATCCTAGAGCCTCTCCCCACCCACCCTCACCACAGATGTTGGCATGGGCTGCAGGCCCCACCTCCACCTTGGTGTCTGGAATGGGCCAAGGATCAAGGAGAGAACAGACTCTTCCCTGAAATTTCTTAAATGGAAGCTTGGAGGCAGGAGTCCCCCTTTTTCTCAGGTCCTGCATTGTGGAGACCACATAGCTTCTGTGACCACCTTTCCTGATGGCCCAGAGGAACCCATCCGTAGAAGGAGAGAGCAAGGTCAACACGCAAAGAGAAGCAAAACCAAGCAGAGGTGAGCGATGGGGAGACACGAAAAGAATCCAGGTAGCATATTTGAATCCCGGGACCTAGCCAAGCTGAAGCTAGTCTACCCCCGACTCTTCCAATTGACCCCTCGCTCCAGTTCTGTTTTTTGGCTTATGGACCTCTAAGTTGGGTTGCCATAAATTGAAACTGAGGGTATGAGTGGCTGAAACAAAGGGAGGTAAAGGTATGAGAGCTGAGAAGGCCAAAGAACTCAAGGTGTGGTGTTGAATGGGCTGAACATACAGGAATTAAAGAAACCCGTGATGAAGGTGGTACTTGGGGGGGGATGGGGAGGGAGACACCTGAAGAAGACATCTATGAAGCACCTGCAAAAGTCTTCAATATAGGGAATAGACAGGATGTTGATAGGTGACAGCAACGAGGAAGAGAAGAAAGTTATATACCAGTTGGCAGGAGCTTCAAATGAGCAATGGTTGTTATACCAAAATGAAGGAAAACAGGCTGGAAGCTGCAAGGGGAGAAGGAGGCTACAGATCCCACTTGCTGGGGTGTGCAATAATGGGGCTCAGATCGCTAGTGTCCAAACCGGAGCAGCCTTCCCAGGCAGAGATTACACAGCCATGGAATGCTCCCGCTTTGGAAATCAGACTCCATTTCCAAGCCCTAAGAACTGTGGCAGTATCAGTGGTGTGGACGGTACTTAGCTCTTCAGACCACCACCCGTTGACCTTGAATTACTCACTGCTCATCTGTAAGATAGACCATAGAGCAAAACTGGACCTTTAGATAGACCGAAGCTTTGTGCTGTCTGTCGCTTTGTGGTGGCGGTGATGGTGGCGGAGCATCCACTCAAAGCCAGGCATGTGGCACTTGCCTGCGACAAAACACCAAGTCAAAAGGAGGCGGACTCTGCCTAATGGAGTTTCTGATCTTAAAATCCAGGCGAGTCTGCAGAATAACTATTAAAGTTAGGTATGATTTCAAAGAGACTGTGGTTTAAAACTTTTGTTCCTAACGGAGATATCTGATGCATTTATTTAGACATCACAAAGACCAGATTAATAACCTCCGCAGTAATTATCACGCAAGTGGATTTGGTAGAAGAGTTGGTGTTAAATATTTTAAAAACCCTCTCTAGAAAACTGCATCAACCTAATACATTTTATTGGACAACATAAAATATACATGGATGTTATAGAAGAATAAAATCTAACATAAAAAACTGAAGCCTGCCTGCCAACTTTGGAATGAATGCCACCGAGAGAAGGCCAGCAAGCCACTGGCATTTCAACAAGGAGAGAAATGGCTTTATTAAAGGATTTTCAATTTGTCTAAATGACAAAGAGTTCATGTGTATATGGACTATGCTTATGGACAGATTTTATTTTTCTTATCCCACATACCCTTTCCACTGGAAATCCTCAAGCACTGTATTCAAGGATTTTTAATATTTTTGTATGTAGTATTACTGTATACATACTTGTATCATTTAGTAGAAATACTATGTAAGTATATATTGGGATAAATCATAAAGAGAAATCATAAAGAGAAAGTACAGTACGAACCTACATGGACCATTTTTAGTCTCTTACATGATTCCAGAAATACAGCTCAGGATGACAAGTCAAAATGGAAAAGTAATATTATAACACATTTTACATTTTTAAAATTTTATTGTTAGAAATATCTCCTGTAGAAAATCAATTTTAGAAAATAAATTTACAGAGAAAAGAAATCAAATTCATTAAGTGACTGTATGTGGAAATTGAATCAATGAGAATGTGCAAAAACAATCTCCTCCACCCAGCCCCACCCCCACCCACGACTGCTGCATTCATTCATTCTATGGCACAGCGGGGACCCTCTCAGCTGCGTGAGGCTGCGCAGACCCAAAGGGTGAATCGCTTCCTCTGTCCATCCCAGGTTTCTTTGCCTGGGCTCAACGCAGCAGCCACTGCCTCGTGGAGCACGTGAGGGGCCTCCAGAGACCACGGCCTCCCACTGAGTAATAGAGACTGCCTCTCCTGCGCCTGGCCAGCTCCAGCTCCTGGCTTCCCCGGCCAGGGCTGGGCAGGTGCGATCACTCACTTGTGAGATGCAACTTCACGTTTTCCTTGCACGTGGAGAAGCAAGCAAGGCAGACAGAGATGACACTCCTGAGCCAAACATCTGTGGAGTCTGTTATATCCACTCCCTGGAGGTGTCAAACTCATGTCCTTGCTTTGAGATTTTTCATTTCCTCTTAATGTTTGGGTGCAATCGATCTATTTCCCCCTCGCCTTTCACAAGACACCATTGCTTCTCTCAGAGACAGTAGAAAAGAAAGAGTTCATGCAGCCGAAATAAGACAGATTACCCAAGATATTAACACGCTTTCCTCAGTGATGTTAAGGATGTGGTTTCCTGAAAACTGTTTGCAAAATAGCAATCAAAAAGGAAGGCAGAAAGATTCATAATAAAATCCGGCTCTGAAAAAAAGTACCTTTGCAGTGAGTGCAGTTGACATGTCGGTGAACAAAACTATGTAGGATTCTTTCATCTTATGGCATCGCATTAAGGCTCTCACTTCTGAAGTTCTGGCATCAGCCCTGTTTAAGCATCAAAAATAACCACTGGAGCCAACCAGGCAGCAATGCTTAAAGCAGGTATGCTTCTTACCCAATCCCAGACCTGTGTGTTTCACACACATAAAGCAGGCGTATTACTTTTTAAAGAAATGACATATGATTCACTCATAAATCTCAGTCACTTTTGGACTGACATTCTTGATTGCCAGGATGTTTTCCCACCTTAACGCAAGCAATGTTCACCAGAATCACAGAGATACAGAAGGACTGCGGAGAAACAGGAAAAAGCATGGCCTTTGCTATAGAGCGGGCAGCTTGTCCACTCCCGGTACCATCACCAGCCATCTGCAGGCTTGGGTAGGTGGCATCCTCTCTGGGCTCCAACACAAGCTCTCTGGCTTGTAAAATTAAAATATCAAAGCTTCACCACATGGTCGTTAATGGGAATTAAATTGGGTAGTAAAGCCTCTGATGCACAAGGGGTACTCCATAAAAGTTGGTTCCCTGCCCCCATGTCCCAATTGAGATATACAATCTAGTGGCCTTCTCTGGGGTCCCAAAGCGCCAGCAAATGAAAGAACAGGTGTTTTCAGTGTTGAACATCTACATAAAGCTGGCACCTTTGAGATCCTTTTTTTTTTTTTTTTTCGCCCACGATGGATTCTCACTCTATCATCAAAGTAGACAACATTCACACAGTGATCAAATTGCAAAGCTAGGGGGCATTTTTGAAATGGTCAGTCTGTCTCGTCTCTTAGCTCCGTCTCCCTCAAGAGATAAGACGTTCAGTGAAGAAGTTTTAAGTGGTCTTGCGGGCGCCTGTCTCTCTCTGGGGCCACGTCGTTGAGGCAGGCGCAGGGTACCAAGTGATGCTGATGTGACCGGATCAGTCTTTCAAGACACTTGACGATTTCATAGTCAGGAAGCGCGAGAGTGGCCATGTTCAAGCCCAGCATCTGGGAAACTACCTCCCGGAAGTCCGCCAGCTGTAACATCAAACAGAAGCACACAGAGGAGCAAGACGTAGCGACACGATGGGGCCGAAGGCAGCCAAAAAACCTGGGAGCCACAGGCTTGCATGAGGCAGGCAAGCTACCCACCCTCTTTTGTCTCGGTCCTCTCACTTACAAAATAAGAAGGTTAAGCTACTAAATTATCTCTAAAGTCTCTTCAGGCTCCAATCTATAGCAATTTCATAACCGATTTTCTGATGAGCCAGCTGAGGTGGTTTGGAGCTGTCTGTACCCCAGAAAAAACATGTTCTAAAGTCTAGTCCTTTCCTGTGGGTGAATCCATTTTAAGCGGGAGTTTTGATGAGGCTACTTCAGTTAAGGTGTGGCCCACCTCAATCAGGATGGGTCTTATTCCAATTGTTAGAGTCCTTTATAAGTGGACTCAAATTCAGACAGAAGAGAGAGAAAGCCACGGAAGAAAGAAGCTGTAATTCTTCAGAGACTGGGAGAGAATGGAGAGGCCAGGAGAAGCCACCACGTGCATTACCATGTGACAGAGGAGCCAAAGACCAAGCACTGCCGGCCAATCCCAGGACAAGACAGTCTTCAGGAAGAAAGCGTGACCTTAATGAGACCTTGATTTGGACTTTTTCCCAGGCTCAAACCATGAGTGACTAAACTCCCATTGTTTAACCCAAACCATTCCATTTCAGGGCATTTGCTTGAGCAGTCAAAGAAACTAAGACACCAACCAATTGACCACCAAGCCAAGTATCCCAGTTAAAAAACCACGAATGAGACTATGACCTCACTAAGATTCCATTTTCAGGTTGGAGAGCACCCCATGCCTACCTCGCAGGGCTGCTCTGAGATTCGGATCAAAAGAAATGATACGTATATACTCTGCCTAACAGGAAGTCTACACAAATGCTGGTGGTTATTGTGTCGATGGATGATAAGTGCGTAGATGCTGGAACTGGAACTGGGCAATGAACCTCTTAAACTAATGGAAGAGCAAATGGTAAGACAGAAGCTGGTGGAAACAGGAGGACTTCTGAATTCTCATCAAGTCACATCACACAGATTGCCACTTCACAACCTGTAACACTGGACTGCTCTGTCCAGCACAAAAGGAAAAATGGGGAGCTGGGGACAGTGGTTGGAACACGCCCTATACCCCTTCAAATTCTCACCAGCTGGTTTCTGTGATTCTAGGCTAAAGCAGAGGCAGGCAAATCAAGGTTATCTGTGAATACTCCACTAAAGGCACTTTCCACTTTAGAAAAGGTGTGAAATGACCTAAAGATGTCCAGGATGGACTCTGCCACCCCAACACTCCCAACTCATGTCAACCATTCTGCAACCTCCTTCCTGTGCAGAGACCATTTTGGGAAATACAAAGCTCTCTCCAGCCTCTTCTCCCTGATGAAAAAGTTTCCTTCAGACTCCCCTTACCCCCACCTCTCTCAAATATGGCCAAAGCTCTTAATTCCTGAGAGGTTTCCTTTCTGAGAATACTCACTCTTACAGTCTGGCTTTCCCCAAGTCTGCCTGACACATGAGCCAAAGCAGAGGCAGCCAAGGAGAAAAAAGATACAAGGTTCAGAGTCCACCCATGCCTTTCTGAGCTTCAGGAAGAAAGCGAGATGGAAGCCAAAAATAATGGGGTCAGACTGCCCGATACGCGCTTCTTTATGCGCTTGACCTGCTGATGTACTCGCCAGATAAAGCACTCCAACTTGCAACCAGAGAGCGAATGAATACTTTTTATGTCTTACATTTGCACTTGGTCCGCCATCAAGTCTGTGTGCCACTGTTTCCTGCCACAGATCTCTGCCTGAGATAGAGCTTCCCTCCCGAGGCTGAAGCCCTGCTTCTCGGTATAAGACCCGGGATGATGCAAGCTTCACCACAACCAGAATCTGGGTTTTCACAGGCTTTCCACTGCTTTGATAAGAATGTCTTTTCCTTCCCTACAATTCTTGCCATGAAAATGTGGATTATTTTTCCTAGCAGAGTAAATCACAATGGCCATTTCGGTGCCGTAGAGAAAGCTTTGTAAGCCATTTTTGAAGAGCTGTGTGAATAATTATCAAACTTTTAAATGGTCCTGTCATTTCCTAAACACGATTCCACCATCACATTGACACTTACCTGCTGTCCTCTCTTTTCTGCTTCTTCCAGAGACTTCTTTAGGGTCTTCACTTCTCTGGTTGCCACTTCCATCATGCTCCTAGCCCTCTCTTTATCCTCCCTGGCCTCGTGTTCCGTCGTATCCAGGTCTGACTTGACGGACATTAGCTTTTTCTCAGCCTTCTCCTTCATCTTCTCCAGTTTGTCTCTGGATTTATTTAGGTCTTCGATGGCTTTGGTCTGTTCCAAAGTTTTAATCTAAGAAGCCAAGAAAAATGTTAAAAATTTATTTTGAGTTTATTCAGGAACATTGTTATAAACAAGACAAATCAGAAGTCAACGGAATTCACTTGATGCTTTTTTTTCTTTAATGAATAAAGAACAGGACACCTCCCAGTTACAAAGACTTTGCTAAGCATGTATGCTGGATGAGCATGTTTTTTAAGGCTCTTTATAAACAGCTTAGTGGTGTAACACTATTTGGCAAGTCAAGGAGATATGGTGCATGAGCACGGTTCCGGGGTTAGACATTAAAATGGGGTGTGCTGATACATACACATTCCACAAGCAAAAGGGACTTGCACTTTCTCTCCTCCCCAATATGTGGTCCCTGGTGCACGAACCTTGGGAAGAGTCAAGTGTCTCCTTTTCCAGTGGTGCACCACAAAGGAGCCCCCACCCACAGCTGTGAGGAAAAGCTAGAGCTCCACGTTTTCAGAAGCAGGGTCTCTGTCGTTCCTTTCTCTCTACTCTACTAATGAGTACAGAAGATGGGAAATAGCAAGGGCATTCCACAGCAAGCAAGAGGGAGAAATGGAGTCTCTCCTCCAAGAAGCAGCCCAGGAGCTTACAGCCAAATTCCAGAGTATGCTGCAGTGTGAGGCACCTTTTATTTATTGGCTTATTATTTAAGATTATACTGGATCTGCTTGCAAAAAGGATTTGAGGTAGTTTCACATATTTAGATACAAAATTATTTAAAAAATTAAAAATTAGTAGGGAAAGCAAACAACAACAAAAAAGAAAAAAAACAAAAATTAATAGAGATGACTCTCAATCAGAAACAGAGTGGGCATCACCATCCCTAAATCCTCAAGACTGAGGAATGAACAAACAGAAAGGGGGAATGCAACCATGGACTAGAGTAGATTTACTATTATTCTAGCAAAGGAAGAACTTGTAACATTGCTATAAAGGCAGTGGTCACCAGAGGTTCAGAGGGGAGGGAGAGGGGAGAATAGGTGGAACATGGGGCATTTGGGGGACATTGGAATTGTCCTGCATGACAATACAATGACAGATACAGGCCATTACACATTTTGTCAAAACCTATAAAATTGTGCAGTGCAAAGTGTAAACTATAATGTAAACTATACTCCATGGTTAGTAGCAATGCTTCAATATGGGTTCATCAATTGTAACAAATGTACCACACTAATGAGGGATGTTGTTAATGGGGGAACGTGTAGGAGGCAGGGGGGGAGGTTATAAGGGAAACCCCCTGTATATATATATATATGTATGTGTGTGTGTGTATATATATATATATATATATATATATGTA
>JAQZBX010092474.1:0-12270 GCA_029593785.1 Cabassous unicinctus
CACCAGTTCATCACACATTATTAAGAATCCTGATAATTTTTCCTTTCTCCCATCAATCTGTTGTATCATCCTTTTGCTTTTCCTGCTTTTTGGTTGCAGGCAGTTCAAGGCTTGCCCATTGCATGGGTTCAGCTTTTCTCATGGTGATCTCAATCTTGGTTGCAGTCATAGACACATAACTTCGCTTTACATCAATCACCTGCAACAAATCGGAGAGAATTAAAGTCAACCTGGGCGGCTTTATTAGTCTCAGATGAAAATATTGGTCTTGCACTTTTTGGTAAGATCTTTTGGTAAATTATGTCCCTACTATGCACTGATGCTTTCTACAGTACTACCTTTTATGCTAAATATGGTGTTTTAGATTATCAGAAAAAAGTCCAAAGGTGATGTAATACTTACACCCCATAATTTCACATTTTGATGAAATTCTTTCTCTCCTTCAAATACAATGTGCACATTTAACTGAAAAAGATATAGAAAACTGATTAACCAAATTCAAACTGAAGATTCATAATATGAAACACTGATTATAAAATATGAGAACAATGATCAACATCAATTAAGCTACTGTAAAAAAACTGCCAACACTGCATTTTTTCCTTTGACAAACAAACAATAAGCAGTAAAGAAAACTTGACTTGCAGTTTCATATTGAAAGCTTAAGTGCCATTATATTCCTTGATAAATATTCTAAGCTAATGTAATATTACCAGGATGCTTCAGAAATAACTCTTACTAGGCAGATTTCCCTTTAAAATGGAGTTTATGTGAAAGTAAATAAAAATTCTTTTTTCAAATGGGATAGATCATAAGATCTTGAAATTCAGTAAAGGGGAGTGGATGTGGCTCAACCAGTTGAGTGCCTGCTTCCCACACATGAGAGCCCAGGTTCAGTTCCCAGTGCCTCCTGAAAAAACAAAACCAAACAAGCAAAACAAATGAAAAAATGAACTCATGGAAGCCGATGTGGCTCAGTGGCTGAACACCAGCTTCCCACATACGAGGTTCTGGGTTTAATCCCCGGGCCTCAGTACCTCAAAAAAAAAAAAAAAGAAGATTAAAAAAATCAGTGAAAACAAGGGCAATATTTTATGACATTAACCTAAAGAATAATATGTAGAAGACAATTTTTCTTCAAAGATATTTGATGTACTTACTAATGTACTATTTGCTTCTACTTGACTAAGTTCTGGAAGTGAATTTTTAGCATATATTGAAATGGTGACTTCACCCCCAGTCTGATGCCAATCATGTCTACATGGAACAACTTTTTCCCCCTGTAATATAAAAGAAAGTTTAAATTAAGCTCTTAGAAAGAGGAATTTGATCCATGTAATTGAGAAAACAATTCACCATGCACAACTGAACAATTAATGTTTTAAGGGAAAACAACTTTTAAAGTTCCCTCGAAGAGGTTTAAATAAAATATGATACAAAGAATCTTTATAGTTTTATGAATTTATAATTGAGACAACTCTTATTCCTTTCATTTGATTTTTCTATTTTAGTGCCATAGTGTTAATATTCATTAAAAAAATTTAAGGATGTCTACCAAACTTTACACAATTTTAACATTCTTTAAGGCATAAAATATAGTCATAAAAACATTCTTTGAAGACTGAAATGAGAAAATAATTGAGTATCTGCTGTTTTTATTGAATACTTATTTTCCTCATGTTAACATGAAGAAAAAAGTGGGAATCTGTGGATATACTGTCTTGATTACCATTACTGAGCTAATTATTACTAACCGGTGATGTACTGCTTGATCAATAAACTTTTTAAAAAGTGGTGATTTCATTTTAAAAATATATATATATATACATATTTTAATTAGAGAAGTTGTGAGCATGCAAAAAATCATGCATTAATTGCAGAATACACATACATCACCAAATGATTTTTTTTAAACGTGGGTAATTTAGGCATATAATTAATAAACTTGAAACACTACTGTT
The DNA here is from genome assembly GCA_029593785.1 of Cabassous unicinctus. NCBI lineage: Eukaryota > Metazoa > Chordata > Mammalia > Cingulata > Chlamyphoridae > Cabassous > Cabassous unicinctus. Next base: position 1,962 of record JAQZBX010092474.1, read on the forward strand.
GTAAAAAAAAAAAATAATAATAATTATATTTTGGTACAATTAAACGAACTAAATTTAAATTACATATATCCTCATGTTTTTGCCCTTAGCTACTAGCTTAGACATTTAGTACTTCGTTAATACCTACATAAGTAAATGAAAAGATCAAACCAAAACCATCATTTCATCAAGGATTAAATCTGAGCACTTTTGCACATTAATAGAGAATCATTTTCAAACTAGTATTAATTTGGAAAAAAATATACAGGCAGCCCTCACGTGTTGCAAAAAACATTACTGGAAGTTTTGTGGTAGACGAATTAGTTATTCAGGGGTTATAGTTCTAATATTCAACCACGTCCATTAAAAAAGCAGCAACTACAGAATACTAGAATGTTGAATAAATTAATCTTTTAAACAAATATGAAAGTTTACAATTATTTTCTAAGTTATAAGGCACAGGCTTTTATATACCAGACAGGTTTATTTTATTGGGGTTATCAGCACAAATACAGTACCTGAAACTGAATTAATTATAAAAATAATGGATAATACTTGTTTTTGTAGGCTTAAGTATTTCACAAAAATATAAACACCCACATCAATATATAATGGCTATTTTGCTCATTGGGAAGTGCTCTAGGAGCTTGATTCAGATCAATTTTTAGTTTTTAAGCACATCAAAATTTTCCTGTTTGAGGGAAGGAAAAAATTCTTTTAATATAAAAACTAGAATAATCTCAAATCTTTTCAAAGAAAATGACTGTAATCCAGGGTATTATTTTAGAAAGGCTACTTACAGCATCCTTTTTAGTCCATATGTGTTTTCCTGTGGTACATCCCTCTTGGGTTAAAAATGTATTAAAATCAGAAGTTTTTCTTCTACAACAGCTCCAGTATTTCATCCTTTAAATTATAATAGAAATATTTCAAAATAAATCACAACCAATTCAGTCCAGAAGTATTAAAGTGATGTGCTTTTTTTTAAAAAAAAAAGTCAATAAATAAGTGTTTAAGTTTAGTATTCTACAATGTTTATGGTTACTACAAAATTAACAGTGGATAAATATCAGGAAGACTAATAATTTTAATACTGCCATTTATTGTAACAATTCTTGAGCTCCTAAGAACATGCAAACAAGTTAACTAATGTTTACAGAAGAGTGGTTCTCAACTGGGGGGGTGGGGTGAGGAAAAGTATGATATCACAATGTTAATGATGTGAAAAGTGAAAAACATCCTTCAAACAAAAAACTATTCAGCCCCAAACAAATAGCATCACATTGAAATACATGGTATAAGGAGAACCATGGGGTTTGAATCACAATGGCTACTTAACAGCTTTAACTGTTTCAGTTTTGCCATGTGTAAAAAGACAAAAATTTGAATTTCTAGGTTACTTAGAGATTAAACAACAATGTAAATAACATGCCTAATAAAACTGCATGGCAAATAATGTTTAAAGAGGTATTAACTTTTCTAACCCCTACAATAAAATGATTTAGTCATGCTTACCCTTCATGGAAAATAGGCACTCCAGAATGATATACACAGATTTCTTCTAGACTCTGTGGACCCTGATATGTCTAAAAGAGAAAAGAGAGGGAAAAGATTAGTAGCATATCTCAAAGTTACATCTTCCATGTATCTGAAGCAGTGTTAACTTCCGTGAACTACGCAAAATGCTCAAGAACAAATACCTAGAGAACCCTCATAAATCCACCTCAGGTCATTCCTTAACACCCATTAAAGGCTCTACAGATGAATGCACAAAACTCTTTATGCTAAAAAAACATGAATGCTGTCAGTGATATATTTCCTCTCTAGTCTGGTATTGACAGCAACTACCTATAATTACAGAAAATTCTTTATGTTTACTTTTTGTAAATCCAAAGTACAGAAAATTCTTTGTTTACTTTTTGTAAATCCAAAGTACTAGTTGTGTATAATCTCCTAGAGATATTCCAGAAACACGTAAAACTGGGTATGTTAAGATTCTGAATTTATCACTGTTGGCCCCCAAAACTTCCTACTCTTCTTCCCATCTTATTTGATGTCACCATATCCACCCAGTCTCCCAGAGCAAAATCCTGTTAAGTCCTCTTCAGTTTCTCCACTCCCTCTACCCAATGTAGTCCACCATGAAATTGTGTCAACTTGACCTGAAAATATCTATCAGTTTAATCTGCTAATATTCCTACTAATCACCAGCAAATTTTAGGCCATTCATTTCTCTGCCTTCAATTTCTGTTCTCAACTATCCAATTAAAACACATATCACATTCTGATGTGTAAAGTCTTTTAATTACATTTACCTCACACCTTAAACAATCAGTTCCAGGTGGTTTGTACATTTAAATGTGCCTCTAAAACAGAACGTAGGGAAACATACTTATGGCCCTTAAGTAAGCAAAGATTTCTGAAATAGGATACAGAAAGCACAAGTCATAGAGAAAAAAAGGACAAATTGCATTTCACTAAAATTAAGTCTGATTACCAAAAGCCAACATTAAGACAGTGAAAAGGCAGTGTTTCTCTCTGATAAAGGACTTATAAACATACAAAAAAGTAGTCAACCTCATGATCAGGGAAATGTAAATTAAAACCACAATGAGAACACTAAACACTCACCAGAATGGCTAAAATTTAACAGACTGATAATACAAAGTGTTATCAAGGTGTGGAACAAATGGAACCCTTATATACTTGTGGTAGGAGTGTAAAAATAATAAAACTACTTTGAAAAATTACTTGGAAGTATCTATTAAAGCTGAACATACACATATTCTGTGATCAAGCAATTCCACTTCTTTTCATATACCCAAGAGACATATGTCCATGTGTCCCATAAGTCACAATAATGTTCACAGTAACATTATTCACAATATCAAAACATTTTAAAAGAGTAGCAGAAAGAACAAAAAAATTATAGTACGTTTAAATAGCAGCATACTATAAAGCAATGAAAATGAACAAACTGGCTATTTGCAACAAAGATAAATCTAACATAACATTAAGTAAAAGAAGCCAGTACATGTTCTATGATTTCATTTATATTAAGTTCAAATATAGGCAAAACTAATCTATGTTGATAGAAAAATGTGGTTACCATTATGGGAGGGAATAATGAATGGAGGCATAAGGGATAACGAGAGTTTCTGCAATGCTGTGCTTACTTTGTGAATCCACTGAATTGTAAAGTTGTATTTGTATACCTTGTTATATTTCAATGAAAAAGATTAAAAATTATTTAATGACTGGGCCTCCATGACCTAAAGAAGGTTCTAACTCCACAACATTGTAAAAGCTGTAAAGAATTTGGACCCTACTTATCTCTTTTAATCTCAACTCCACATCAGCAAATTTTGTACCAGTAATAGTAACTATTTATTGCTTTCTTTACACTACTATTATTGCCTCTACTTGAATATTTTTTCCCCTTTTGTCCATTTACGAGACTGTCATTCATTTTTCAGAACTCATCTGAGTTATCTTCTCCTTGGCCTTTCTCCTTTACCCTACCACACGTACCAATCATCTACTTCTATGCACAACTTCTATATTACACATATCAATATACACCTGTAAAAATAAACAAGGTCAACTCAAATTTAATGAGAATAACTTCTGACTTTTCACCCCATTTTCTCCTTCTCAGTTAATGGTGCCACCCATCACCCATGTGCTCATGCCACAAGTCTCCTTCACATCCAATCTATTCACAAGTTCTATAAGCAATACTTACAAATTACATCATTCATTCTACACATATATGCCTTGTGCCAGTCACTGTTCTAAGCATTCAAAATACAGCAAAGAACACCTAAAAACATAAAATTGCTATCCTCAAACCTTTCATGGGGGGCACTCTTCTCTCAGAGATTTAGGTATCTCATTCTACACATGATTCAGATTTCTGATTGTCACCACTTCAAAAAGGACTTCCATAACAACCTTATGTAAGTAACGCCCAATGCCAACCATTCCTCTGCCTGTTTTATTTTTCTCATATCTATCTGAATTCATAATATGCAATTACTTATTGGTTACACTTCTCTCCACACTAGACTATCAACTCCACAAGAACAGGGATTTTTGCTTCATTGAATACTATATCCCTAACAACTAAAAAAAAAAAAAAAAAAATTGACACATAGAAAGTGCTCAATAAACAAATTAGAAAAAAATTATGGAAATAAATAATTCTATCAGACACGGTGGTCTTCAGAGACAGAGGGTGTTACCTATCCATGTTTTGTAGTCCTAAAGCATACTGCCCAACACATAATCGGAAATCAAATGTTTGAGTCAGTGAATTGCACTCACTTTTTTCAAAATAGAATTTACTTCCCATGACACAAATTTTTACAAAACATACAACCTTTGAACATCCTCCATTTTTACACGATGTCCCAATCTTAACTTCATCACTGTGCTCCTCTGAAACAAAGGAAAAAATGAAATTAGAAACATTAAAACAAAACTTTTTTTAAACTTTTTTCATCTTAAAAATTAATCTTATCCATAAAACAAAACTTTTAAATAATTACCTAAGAAACTAATATTTTTTAAAACAAAGTTTTCTATGTGAATTTTCAGGAAATATATTTTAAAAATAATGCAAAACCAAATATTGTGATTAGGTTTACCTATACCCAAACTGATGACACATTTCTATTCTATAATACAATGCTATATCCATTATCTTAACCATGTAAGAGAAATCATGGTATTAGTTATAGGTGAAATAATAAAGGAATAATTTCATATCATGCATAATGAAATATTTTCAACAAAAAACAAATTTAACTCAGTGTTAAAATGTAATGAATCACAGAATAAAATGGATAAGATTCTCATTTTCAAAAAAAGACATAATGACATGAACCACATATTTATTCTATGATTTATTGGCCTTTAAAGGAAGAAAAAAAAAAAAAAAAAAGCTCTTTACTACAATGTGTTACTTTTTCCCATATATATTTGGTAAACTAAACTGCTACTGTTGCTTTTAGAAGACTGATTAATTGAACAGAAAAAAATTACAAAAAAACATCTTACCCTTCTTATCTTCTTCATTCCCCGAAGACAGTTTAAGTTTATCAAGCGCTTGTTTTAGGGAAGCAGATACTTTTAATTCCAAATTTGTCATTGGTTCATCTGGGCTGGAGAATTTTGAAACCTTTGTTATCATTATTAATGTATCAGAATGTTTCTTTGCTGTCTAAATCAATATACTTAAAACTCTCTTTATGACAAGCCAAATGTCTTGTGAATCAAATTTTCCCATTAAAATGTATTGTACAATAACTTTTATAATGTATCCATATTTCTAAGTTTAGCAAAAAAGAGTCTTTATATGTTCTAAATAAATCCATTCTCATTTCTACCAGTGGAGAAAATTGTATGGACACTGGTATATGGATGTATGAATTCAGATACAGTTATATCCCCCAGGCAATTTCAGTAAGGTTTAAAAAACAATATCCTCTAACATATTTCTAATGGTTAAGTGCTATATATACAATTTAAGGCCATTCAATAAAATATTAAGAGTATTAATCAATGCAGCAAATAAAATTAGAAATTCTATATTCACAATGAAAAATCTACTGCCATAAGAGACATTAGTCAATTAGCCTACTAATTTAGTCACTGATAGACAAAGTTCATAAAAATCTATAACCTTATAATCTCTACAGTAGTATCAAATGAATTTAGGATAAAATAATTTATCTCTCAAGTAAAATTATTAACAGTCTACTATTTAAAGAAGATAATATTAACTCACACTGTCAGGATAGATCCACTAAGAAGGGATGAATTAGAATGAGTCAAGTCAGAATTCTTGTCTTTTCTGATAATTTTAACTGGCCAATTAGCCATTCTCTCATAATTGCTAATTAATATGGAGATGGAATAAAATCATTCCAGAGTTTCTTTAACCTGTACATAGAGTGTTAATGAATAAGTAAACATAAAAAACCTCTCGGGGGGACTGGATGTGGCTCAAGCAGTTGATCACCCACCTCCCACATAGGAGGTCCCAGGTTTGGTTCCCGGGGCCTCCTGAAAAAGCAAAACAAACAATAAGCAAGGCAAACAATAAAACCAACTCAGGGAAACAGATGTGGCTAAGTGGTTGAGCACCAGTTTCCCACATACAAGGTCCCGGGTTCAATCCCCAGCCTCTGGTACCTCAAACAACAACAACAAAAAAAACAAAAAACAAAAATAAAAACAATTAAAAAAAAAACAAACACCTCTTAGGGCTCTGTTTTTGATCCTTAGTAAATATTCTATAATTTTACTGAAATACAAACAATAGAGGAAAAAGTAGGGAATACCATTAGTTCATAGTTATGAATAAAAACTTCAATAGAGTACATTTTGGGGCAAAAACCAGGTGTTTTTAAAGTCCTGTACTTTAGTTCTAGAACAATTCAGTACTCAAATTCAGTATGAAGACCTGGTTTAATAGTAGTACCCAATGTGCACATGTGGGAATGTATAAAAGTATACAATCAGAAGGTGAATGTAAAGAAATCTGTGTAATTCTGCGAAACGAGTAAACAATATTTAAAACTACTTTAACAGAGATTCCATTTAAATCAAATGCATTAAAAAATGTGCTAGTATTAATGAGATTAATAGTACTTTTCAGGCATCTGAATGTAAACATGAGTAAGAGGCTTTCCCTAAGTGGCAAAATAAAAAGAAATGAAAGAATTTGGTTCAAATACAAGGAAAACTTCCTAACAATAAAACTGACTGCTTTGAGGTAAAAGTAAATTCTTCTCCACTAGAATTATTTGAATGGAAACTAAATATTCTGTTAGGAATGTCCTAGAAGATATTCAACTAAGGTGTAATAGAAAAGAAGGCCTCATTAAGCTTTTTCAACTCAAACTGATTCCATGACAAGGACTCTTTCTTTATAAAATTTCACCATGCCAGAGTGAAAAAAATACACGCCAAAGCACAAGGAAGATGCATGACTCCCTTCCCTGAGCATAACACCGTGATAGTACAATAAGCAATTCTGCAAAGAAGTTTTACTGCATACATGCCCTCAGGCTGAGGAGAAATAAAAGATTAAAGGGAAAACCAAATGGTTCAAAACACAGTGACCTGCACAATAGCTACAAATATAATGCCAAAGCATAAATGGAAATACCAGGAACAAATGCTACTAACTCTAGAGTAACACAAATACATGGCTGTAAAAAGTATACCTTGGCCTTTTTATTGCTTCTACTGGTTTAGGGGCTTGAATGATGTGCTCCTGAAATTTGGGTTTCAATTCAGATAATTCTTTCTTCTCAGTAGTCTTGACTTCAGGTTTTACTGGCTCAGGTGGCTTCTCACTATTATGCCTACCTTTTGTACAGCCCTGTTAGCAAAATGTATTTATTAAGAATTATCCTATCATCTTTTTTACACACCATCACAGAAATGCTATTTTATTCTTCATTGATAAATTCTATTACATGTTTTCTCTACTTTGATCACATTAACATATTTTAAAACACTTAAAACAGGACTCCAAATTTACTATATTTGTAAATGAGTTGATACTTTTGAATAAAGTTTTTTAAAAAAGCCTCTGAATTACACTTATCTCCTTAACTTATTCCATGAAATGTTCTGCACAAACTTTTTGCTTACAGAGAACAAATTCTGGAGTAGAGATTTCTACTAATTATTCACACCACAAAACTCTTACTCAAAGTTTTTTTGACTTGGGCCCCAGTTCTCCTAACAAGCTATATAATCTTGAACAAGTTTATTATTTTTTAAACCTGTTTCCTCACCTGCAAAATAGAAATAATGGTACTTAAGATATTTTTTGAGTAATAAATAAAACAGAGTACCTGGTACATTCGGTGATATTCAACAAATACCAGCTAATCTTAAAAAACATTCCACAAAGTAATCCACATATATATACACACACATATTTAAACATCTCTGAAATCAAACAATCAAAGGCATGTCAGTATACTAGGAGATTTAGTTTTCTTTGTAAACAGTATATAAAATGATTCATTTTGATGGCATCTTTAAATTTGATAAAATACTTATTGTTCCTAATCTAAAATGCTTTGAACTGTTGCCTAGCACTTCCTACTTTTTGATGTTCTTTCAAGACTACTAAGATCAAGAATAAAACTAAATTGACAAGTGGGTAATTACTAGTTTGAAATGCTAATCTCTAAAACAGATTCCTTAACTAGAGGTTATGGAAGGGAGATGAGTCCATTTTAAAAGAAAGGTGCTGTGCAAAATTAACTGGGAAGGGATCAGGCAATAGGTACTGGAAATCAGACCCCTGAAGTCTGAAGCCTTCTATAAATACATACTTTTTGGGAGAAGAAGAAGAAATAATAACAATAATACTTACTATAATGCTTAAAAAATCAGAAAAATCAGTTGTTCTTCTCTTACAGCAAGACCAACCCTATGAAACATAAGAGGGGAAAACGTGAAAACTTTTTGCATGGGAGCTACAAACCATTCATAAACATACTTTACTTGCATGTATCTCCTTGAATCCCAACAAAGTGACTTGCATATGTAGATTTTACAGTTTTAAAGCGCTATAAATCATTCATTTAACTCAAGTGAAATGATTTTTAGCCTTTCAGTTTTTCAAAAATTTAATTAATCAATATTGTGACCTGTCATGAAAGGAGATACCTTAAAATAGGGAAACTGACACTGCTTTTCTTTTCAAGTACAGTAAAATTCTTAAAAATATTTTATAATACCTAAAAACATCATATATTTTAAAGGATCTGGGACAAATTGAAGGTGTTTATTTTTTTAAAAATCCAGTGAGTCAGGGATAATAATTATAATAATTCCGTTTCTATACAAAACCTATTATAGTTTTTCTTCAACAATAAGCCTTCTACCTATTTCCAAAACAAAAGACATTAACATAACAGCTAAGCACTGTTAGATCTTTGAAGGCAAACAATATTTCCAGTGCTAAAAATCAAAGTATAGAAACTGTAATTAAGAGTGATTTCTGAACAAAATACCAAGAATTTCAGAAAAAAATATGGCTTTAACTTAATTATAATTCCAATGATGATAGAAAATAGGGAAACAAAAGTGCAGCAGTCACAAGACTTGGGATGGATGTCAAATTCAGAAAAAGGGCCAACTATGCACGTGTCCACCCAGAACTCCCTGTATCTCAATATACTACATGAAGAATTTTGTACTGTTTCAACATGCACTTTAATTTCTTCATGAAGAAAGTTTTAAATATCTTGTATATGAAATTTTCCTATATTTTGAAATTTAATCCTTCTTTTCCTCTGAAAAACACAAATGAATCTAAGGTTTAAACAGCACTGAGACTTCCAGGAAGATGGCTGAATAGTAACACACAGGAATCTCTTCTCCAGAAAAATAGCTAGAGAACAGGCTGAAACAGACCCAAAATAGATCTTCTAGGGTTTAGGACAGCGGGGGAAGACTGCACACCACAGAGAGGAGAGAGGGACAAAAGAAAGAAATCGCGACAACAGAACCAGAACTGTGAGTTTTTAATCAGCAGCAACAGCTGCTGCCAGCACCCTCCCCCACACTCTTTAGAATTCTCGGGCCTCTGGGCCTGCGACTACAGACAAAGGGGGCTCCAGGGATCTACCACTCCCGGAAAGGGGAGAGAGAGGGACACAGCCTTAGGCTGACTCAGGTTCTGATGTGTAAATTTGGGCTGCGGAGTCCCACAGACCCTTCCCCACGGCAGTTTGCCCTGGGAGCCTAGGAAGGACTGGAGAAATTCGACCCTCGCAATCTCCCTCTCTTCCAGCCTGGACTAATTGTTGAGGACGCCACAGGACAGGGGAGAGAGAGCCTGGGGCTGACACCCTGCTTTTGACTCCCAGGTTTGGTCTGCCCTGTCCTGAGAGCCAGTCCAGGCTGGGTGGGGCTGCGCCATTGTTTGCCTTGGAGCCTGCAAGGGGTTAAAGATATTCAAATCCCCCAATCTCCTCCTCTACTAACAGGGACTGATTGTTGAGGATTCAGAGGGGAGAAGAAATATTTCCCAGCTGGGAAAAGGGAGGGGGCTGCCAGAGAAGGCTGGAGAACTGTCTCGGAAAGTTAAAATTACAAGACTCTTAACCCTCAGACAGGAAGCTCTATCACATTGATCTGGTCTGTGTCACAACAAATACAGTCCGACCAGGCATTGAATTGAGAGCTGCCAAGGAGCGCCATCTACTGGAAGACCAAGGAAGTGCACATAAGAAAATTAAATAGGAGAAGCTTTCCTGGCCTCTATAGCCTCCCTGCCCAAAGCCCTAGGTAA
>JAQZBX010092475.1:0-12270 GCA_029593785.1 Cabassous unicinctus
TCTTTAATTAGTAATTCCAGAAACTGCCCTTCCTCCAGAATATTTTCCAATGAATAATTTTTTTTTCCTGTGACTGGGTCATACTTTCCTGTCTCTTTGTATGTTTTGTAATTTTTTTGTTGAGAGCTGGACATTCTGCGTATTATTTTGTGGGAAATCTAGGTCTCCCACTCTTCAGTCTACTGGGAAAAAAAATAAGGAAAGAAAGAGAGAGAGAGAAAAAAAAGAAAAGAAAGAAATACTGACAGACAAAACCAACCAACCAGAGAGAGAAAGAAATAGAGAAAGAAAGAAAGAAAGAGAGAGAGAGAGAGAGAAGGAAGGAAGGAAGAGAGAAAGAGATACACTGGCTCTTTATTCCCTGTAGATGGTGGTGCAAGGCCAGAAGATGCTGCTTCTGAGAGAAACTGAGGCTAGCATCTTTGCTGAGCCCTCAGGGATTTACCAGATTAAATAACCCAAGAAAGAGAAAGAAGAAACCCAACCAATGAAAAAGTGCACAAGGTATTTAAGTCCTGGTAGATGCTGGTGTGACATCAGAAGCTGCTGCTGCAGAGTGCTAGAACTAAGGTCAGAGGCTATGCTGTGTACTCAGGGATCTGCCAGACCAAGAAACACCCACATAGAGAAGGGGAAAACAAAATAACACAAGGCATGTCCAGGTAGATGCTGATGGGAAACTAGAATCACTGCTGCCCAGAGGACCAAAACTGAGGTCAGCTTCTGCACTGGTCTCTCACTGATGCCCCAGACTGAACTTGACCCTCAACCTCAACTTCTAGAAAAGGAGATTTCCTCTGGCAGCCCTGGCTCCAGTTGGCTGCTCCTAGAATCTGGACCACATTGCTATAGCTGTAGCCATTTACACAGCCACTGATATGGGGCTGAGCAACGGGGGCTGGTCACTGGCTCACGCTTTCACTTACAAAAGCTAAACACTTGGCAGCCTCTTGCTTCCTTTGGCACTCATATAGTTGTTCTAAATGTCCATTCTAGGGGAGCGGGTGTAGCCCAGTGGTTGAGCACCTGCTTCCCATGTACGAGGTCCCAGGTTCAATCCCAAGTAACCTCCTTAAAAAAACAAAAAAACAAAACAAAACAAAAAAAACCCAAAACTTTCAAACACAAATGTCCATTCTATTTCCAGGGTTACCACCTACTTAGTTCCAGTCTCTTTTCAAGCTCTTTCATTTTACTAGTGGAGGGAGTGATTTTTAAAACTTCCTCTTCTGTCACTTTGTGCCTGTGCTCCCAAAACAAAGACTTTTTAAGACATATAAAATATGAGAAAATTAATTACTTGCAGACCACAACTTTGAAAAACATTAAACAAAGTCCTTCAGGAAGAAAGATAGAAAGAAGAAAGAAAATGATACCAGATGGAAATTCTGGTAAATGTGTAGAAGTGGTAAATGTGTAGGTAAATGTAAAAGACATTTTCCTTATTTTAAAAATCTGCTTAGGGGATTTTTGACTGTTTAGGCAAAAACAACAATGTACTATAACATTTATAATAAAACAAAATAAATAATGTATATAGCATAATAAAATAAAAATTACATAATAAAATTATATAACATAATAAAATAAAAAAATGGCAACAATAGCATGAAGACCAGGGTGGAAAAATGGAAGTATACTGTTACAAGGTTCTTATACTGCATGTGAAGTGGTATAATAATATTAGTTGAAGGCAGACTGCGATAAATTAAAGATGCTTACTCTAAACCCAAAGCCAATCACACTAAAAGATAAAATGAAATCAAAGATGAATAGTTAATAAGCTAAAATAATAAGTGACATGGAATTAAACAGAATCAATACAAAAGAAGACAGAAAAAGAGGAAAATGGGAACATAAATGGGACAATAGGAAACAAGGAGCAAGATGGTAGATATATCAATAATCACATTAAATGTAAATGGTTTAAATGCCCCAATTAAAAGATAGAGATTATCAGATAGCATAGAAAATAAATTCCTAATTATGTGTTGCCTACAAGCAACACAATTTTAAAATATACAGACAGATAGATTAAAAGGTTGAGAAGAGCTATATCAAGCAAACTAATTTTTTTTAAAAAAAGCTGAAGCTGCTATATTAATATCAGACATAGCGGATTTCAGAGCAAGGAATATTACCAGGGATAAAGAGAGTCATTTTATAATGAAAAAGGGGTCAATTTATCAAGAAGACATATCAGTTCTAAATATTTATGTACCTAATAGAGCTTCAAAATACATAAAGCAAAAGCTGATAGAACTGTAAGCAGAAAAAGAAAAATACACAGTTATAGCCAGAAATTTCAGCACTCTCAGTAACTGATAAGAAGGAATAGACAAAAAATCAGTAAGGATATATATTACCTGAATAAGACTATCAGCCAACTTTATCTAAAAGACATTTAATAACATTCCACCCAACAATAGCAGAATATATATTCTTCTCAAATGCATACAGAACATTCTCCAGGAAAGACCATATTCTGGGCCTTAAAACAATTGTCAATGAATTTAAAAGGATTTAAAGCATACAACGTAGGTTCACTGACCATAATGAATTAAATTTAGTATTACATTTAGTAAAAAGTAACAGAAAATTCTAGAAAAATCACCAAAAATTTAAAAACAACACACTTCTAAAAAACCCATGGGTAACAGAAGAAATCACAACGGAAAACATGACATATTGAAATGTGTGAGATACAGCTAAAACAGTACTTACAGGGAAATTTATGAGACTAGATGCTTATATTAGAAAATCAGAAAAATCTAAAATCAAGGATCTAAGTGTCTACCTTAAGAAATTAGAAAAAGAGGAGCAAAATTAGATCCAAAGTAAGCAGGAGGTAAGAAAATAATAAAGCAAAGTACAGAAGTTAGTGAAATAGAAAACAGAAAGCAAAAGAGAAAATCAATTAAAACAAGTTGTCTCTTTGAAAAGATCAATTAAAACAAACAGACAAAAAAACCACTTCAGCCAGTATGATCAGAATAAAAAAATAGAAAAGACACTGTATCTTTTTTTTTGTTTTTTTACTTTTTATTATGGAAAATTTCATGCACATACAAATGTAGACCACAATTAGAATGTAAACAAATTGAGAAAAACATGTTTTTGAAACAGGTGATAACTAGACATCTGTGTGAGAATATGATATGGACTGGTTTGATGCCAGCCAGAGGGGTAGTTCCTATAAAAATCCAGTGGCTGATACCCTGCCACTCTGACTCCCAGGTCCAATACCCCTGCTATGCTGCGAGATTTGCTGCCATTTTTGCTGACACCACTGTGACCAGACCAGTGCCTCCAGCCATCGGCTTTGGAACCTTCACTGAATGCCATGACAGACATGGCTTCCAAGACCTCTTGTTAAAAGTACTGCCTACTTACTTTCAGCCCTCAAGCCAGTGGCCTTTTGAGACTTTGGTATCCTTCATCTTCAGATACGTTGTATGCTCTTGACCTGGTTATTGCGCACTGGTTGTATTGGCAGCTTGCTAGATTAAGCAAGCAAATAAATTGCTTTGGGCAGTCAAACTAGAGTTGAGTTGAATTTGCTTTCAAAGGCTGACTTTATTTTCGATTTTGATCTGCTTTCAGTTTGTTAGGACAATTTCATTTACAAGTCAGATTATCTTTTGAGTAGATAAACCTATATGTTCTTTTATATCATAACATGAAGAAGGAATACAATTTAACTTATAAAGATAAAAAATGCTCCAAACATCTTCCTCCTTTCCCCAGACTGAAGGACTGGCCAAACCAATAGCCTGAACTCCAAGAAAGTAGGTGATTCCTCCAACTGCCAGAGGCAGGAATTCTGTTCCTTGCCCTCTCGAATGCCCAGTACCTGGTCCTGCTGAAGGGTGGTATGGCAGTTTGATATTATTGATGAATTCCAAAAAAGTCTGTTCCTCTGGGCTAGTGATACCTTTAGATTGTACTGAATTCAGAGATTTCATTTTTACTTGATTAAATTATGACTAGGGCTTTGATTGGGCCACGTCAGTAGGACGTCGAGTCCCCACACTCACAGAGAAAATGACAAGGCAGAGGAGACAGAGTTTTGATTCTGGAGCCTGGGAAGTAAGCACACAGAGGAGCAAATACATGAGGAAAGAAAGAAGGCTCCAATAGACACGGCAGAGGCCCTGGGAAGAGAGATGAGCCGTTCGCACACAGTTTACAGCTGACCTTGTGGAGAGAGCAGAGCAGCTGAGCCCAGAGAGAAACAAGCCCCGGGAGAGAGACAAGACTTGTCCCAGCCTGTGGCTGAGACTGGAAGAAGCTGGGACCATGGAGCCCAGGGAGGAGGAGGAAGGTTGAACCCTCTCAGACATTGCCCGCCATCTTGCATCAATATGTGGCAACAGACTCTGGGTGAGAAAGTACCTCTAATGGTACCTTGACTTGGACTCTATAGAGTCTTGTAGCTGTAAGTTTCTACCCCAAATAAATACCCTTTATAAAACCCAACAGATTTCTGGTATTTTTGCATCATCACCCCTTTGGCTGACTAATACAAGTGGGAAACTGACCTATGATTTCTCACTGATCGACAGTGAACATTCAGGCACATGCTAAGGTTTGCACCTGGTAATTGTACCTGGTGAGTAGGCAGGCCCATGGCCAGAGACTCCAAAACAGTCAGGATTTACCAGAAAGGTATAAATCTCCCCACCCACTCAGGAATGACAAAGATTACTTGATGGAATCCTCACCCTGATCAGGTGCTTTCTTTGGCAGGTAATGGGCCCTCAAGGGCCAGAAAAACTTAATTACTTCAAGTGGAAATATACTATATTGTCTTCTGCTTTGTGTAACTGTATTCATATGGATACATTTCTGTATCCTTTGCTGCTAGAGAAATTTATATTCTTTAACTGTATCCATGGTATTTTCTCATCAGTATCATCACTGCCCCCTGTGACACCTTGCAAACTAATTTCAGAAATAGAAATAAGATGAATATAGTAGACTCTAATAGGTACATGAGACAATCTAGGGAATTGAAGGGAAAGAAATATAGCTGGCCCATCTTTGGCATAAGGCCATAAAAAGCTAGTTGTAGATGATGAGAGATAAATTGTTTCAAATGGGGTATGCACACTACATTCAACCTAGACTTTGTGCAGTCTAGTACCAGGTACTGAAAACAAACTGCAGTCTAAAAGGAAGGGGGGCTAGACTTAATCATTTTCAGGTTGCTTCTATTGGCAGGTGTTTCCAGGGTCCTTCAGAGAGAACTGAAACAGGAAATGACTGCTGGCAATCTCTAACTGGTAAGAAAAACTGAGACTGAGACTGAAATTGAAGATTTCAATGTCTGGAACAGAAACACCTGGAATGGTAAAAATGGAGTGGGGGGGAGAAGGTCCCAAGATGTCCTGGAGACCCTACTGAACAGGAAGTTAGCAACTTTCCAGGCAGAAAATAGATCTCTGGCAAGGTTTTAGTTATGGGAAAATGTATGCATCTAGCTATGAAATATTTTTAATATTCATTGATCCGGTTCTCCCAGTTAAGAGTGGGAAAGCTGTGTGTAGGAAATATCACAGATGAAAATTAAGAAGTTTTTAATTGTAAGGAAATGTGTTTTAACATATATTAGCACCAGTCTTTGTTTTCACAAACCTATCTTCTAAAATAGAGCTATAACCTTGAAACTCTGTGTTCTGTGCCAGCTATTGTGTGTGCGTGTGTTTTAAATGGTGTTCACGCATATACAGTCTCAAAAATGATTTTCTATTTGGAATAGGTGTTCTCAAGTGGAAAATTAAGACTACTTGGGACATGAAATTTCCATTGTAAAAGTATTTAAGAATAAACTTTTTGAAGTCTGTAATCACTTCAAATGATGGATGAATGTGAACTGTGAATATCTAAGCTGTCTGAGTTGTAATTTACATTTCTTATAACTTTCAGGATGATCCATGGTCCTCATACACAAGAAACTGAAATGGTCTTCAGACAATTTAATTGAAGTATTAAATAACTGAGCAATATACTGTGGGTGTAATTTTGTTGAAGTGGTAGATGACTTCCGTGGATAGCAGCCAAGTGAAATAAAGGGAGGAAGCCTGGCTTCTTTAAGATTAAAAGCCTGATAAATGTCCCCTGTTGGGAGATACAGTCCTCCCTGGGTCTCTCCTGGTGCTCCTACAAGAAGGCAAGGTCCTGACTATTTCTCAAGGTTGTGTTTGCAGCAAGCGATCTTAAGGGGTGAGGCAATATCTTCCTCTAAACAAAAAGTAGGCTTGCTTACTTCTGGCTATAAAATGGCAGATGCCCCAGCTCATGGTTCCTCTCCTGTAATACAACTTGGTGGGACTTGGGGACAAGGAAGGAACCGACCCAAATATGCTGATGTTCAGCTATACTGAGAGTAATAAAAAACTTTGTCTCTGACGCGGGTGTCCTGTGTCTTCTGCGAGCATCCATGAGACAATAACTGGCTAGCCCATTAGCTTGTAAATAGGATAAAAATCAAATGCCAGCTACCAGCCTCCACCTTTTGGTTTGGTTTAAAATCGTCGCTTGAGGTCATGACTTCTAAAGTGGGGGGTGGGGGGCAGGTGTTTGTACGTGCACATGGTGGGGATATAATGTTTGGAGAGGAAAGCCCTACCACCACCACAAGTTCTTTCAACAGACCTAGCCTAAAAAATAACCTTACTACTTAGCTCTTGAATGAAAAAAAAAAAAGAGAGAGTGAGGGATGAGATGAAGGTGACCTAACCGACTCTCCCCAGGAAACTAGTTGCCCTTCACAGAAGTGACAGCAAAATGGCCTGGGGCAGCATCCCCTGGAGCCCAGAGCAGTGGTGTTTTCTGCTTGTCTATGGACGCTCATTGCATGTGTAAAGTGATAGCCTCTGGTATCACCTGCTCCTAAGCAGAATGCTAATCTGAAGCAATTAAATTCCTCTGGAAGGAAGCAGATATGGCTCAAGTGATTGAGCTCCCACCTACCACATGGGAGGTTCCCGGTGCCTCCTAAAGAAGATGAGCAGGTCAGAGAGCTGATGCAACAGGCTGGTGCAGCAAGCTGATGCAGCAAGATGATGCAACAAGAGACACAAGGAGGAAAACATAATGAGAGACACAACAAAGCAGGGAGTGGAGGTGGTTCAAGCGATTGGGTGCCTCCCTCCCACACGGGAGGTCCCAGGTTCGGTTCCCAGTACCTCCTGAAAAAGGAAGATGAGCACACAATGAACAAACACCGCAAATGTAAACAATGAGAGTATGGGGAGAAATAAATAAAAATAAATCTTAAAAAAAATATTCCTCTGGAATGCATGGGATGGGGCCACCCTTGACAGCAAAGGGTTCAAAACAAATTACTGGTTCAAGACCACACCCAGATGCAAACAGTAAGCCCAATGCTTGGTCAACCTGTTTGGATCTTGGCAAACGATATTGTACAATTGGGGATCTTATTGAGTCCTATCCACCAAACCACCAGAAAGAAACTAACTTCATTTTATTCTCGGAAGTAATCATGCAGGTAACCATAGAATGAAAAACTGGACACCACTGAGTGTTTCAATCTATGAAAAAGTTTGAATATTTATATTTAAACTCTCTGTGGCTTATAACTTGCTAAATTTAAAATCTCTTGGGCGACTAGTTCTTGTGGAAACCAGACAATATTATAACCTACAGGAATTGTTCCAGGTCAAAATTTTTGATAGTTTTTGAAGTGTCAAATAACACTGCATTTTCAGACATTCTTAATTGGCTTTTGGAAAGTTAGGCTAATAAAATATTGAGATAATGAATAGTTCTACTTATTTAAAGGCCATATATGGGATTCTGCTATAGTGCTTGGTGTTCTAGAGAAAGGCTGGAATTTTGTTTTTCTTTTTGGGTAGTTGGTGCTCCAATGAAATTGACAAGGGGGCAATCTGGTCTTGCATATTCAGGAACCAATTTCAGATGTTTGGGTCAAGAGTAAAAAGAGAAAAGAAACAAACAATGGAGGCCACAAACCAAACAATATACAGCATGGTTCATTAGGGTGTGTTACAGGAGGAAATTTTTTAGATGAATATGTTTTCTTCTAAGAGCAAGGTAAAAGAAACTTAGTTAATCTAGATATATTAACACAACCCCAGGACATCTTTTTTTATTTTTTACTCTGTCTTGAAAGACGTTCTACCCCAGTGCTCATGTGAAACAATATAATATACATCTCTTATACCAATCTTGGTATCTAATATTATTCTCCCACCTCAAAAATGACTGAGATACACATTGGCCTTGCCCTCTGACTGAGGTATGCCCCAAGGCTCTCTATTCTTGATTATCAAACTATGGTCAACCCCTATTGACCTTACGGTCATGAGCAAATCTAGTGTCCTTGAGGATTAAATCAATTTATAAATTTGAATTTGTAGATTCAAATTTCCTGGACTCTGGGACATTGTTTGATTCTGTTTTCCCCAGGTACATGCTCTAAGTTCAAAATGGAATTTCATTGTGGTAGAATTGTATTATTTTATCAGGAAGAGGACAGGGCAATAGAGTAGATCAGGGAGAGGAAATGGCCATTCTCCAAACAAAGACAGCTTTTCCACCTCCTGTAAATGTGACGGAGACCTCTCTAGTACTATGGAACAAATTTCATAATTTAGACCCAGACTATCATCTTTCTTTAAAGAACTTCCTGTGGCAGGTTAATACAGGGAAACAAGGAGAAGACGATCCACAACATGGCCGACAGATAACATGGCCAACACATAACATGACCAACACACAACATGGCTGCAAGACCCTGCCAAGACCTTGACCTTGCCCTTGAGATCCCAGTTGGGACTCTTTTCCAGACAAAGGGAGGCCCCAGATATTCCAAACAGGCCTCACCATTGGCCCCACCATTGATGGGATAACCAATAACAGCTGGGGCCCCTCCTCTTAGCATTAGCAAGGGGAGGAATAATTAATAGCTTACAAAGTGATCACACAAGCCAAAGCCCACTCTCTCTGCCTAGAAGAGCCCAGACCAAATCTCAGTACGTATTTCCGTCCTTCTCTCCCATTTCTCAGAAAGCTCTGTTCTTTCACCCATTTCCCATCAAATTCTTTTGACTGGCCTAACTAAACTGGCATGTTCTTAAATTCTTTTATGTAACATAGCCAAGAACCTAGAGGAATCCAACACTTTCCTGACTTCATTCCCATTAGGGAAATGTTTTAATTTCCCCTACATAAAGACACACTTAGCAGGAAAACTTAGGGTACAAAGGAATACCTCCCTTGAAAAAAAAAATTGAAAGAATAAAAATAATTTCTAAATACTGCACATCTGGAAGATCTAAAATAAGAAAGTAAAGAATCAGGGAAAGGTTTCAAGTATCAGAAAAATACACAGATCAGAAAACACAAACATAAAAGAAACTGGGGTAAAAAAGTCCAAGTAAAAGCAAGAAAAAAGTGTTATAAGAATTTTTTTAAATTATAAAGTACTTTAAAGACAAGGCACTTAAGGGCAGATGAAGAACCTCCTATAATAGTCATCAGAATCTGAATAATAAACTGAAATCGTACCCTTGGTACACTATGAAGTATGCAGTTTTAATTATGTGATTTTTCTAGCTAATTTCTGCTTCAAAAACAGTAAAGTACTTCTGCTTACAAGGTGGCAGAGACAAGAACTTTACTGAACCTCTCATATGCACATTGTCATCAAAATTTAAATTACCAGAAACATGCCTTTTAGTTAAACCATAATTAGTCCTTAGACATTACTTTCACAGCACCCGCTATGTGCCAAATACTGCCAGCATATAGGAAACAAGGGTTTTCATTTGTAAAGGACTTTTTTCCTTTTCAGGTTCTCACAAATGCCATTTAAAACAAACCATATTTGGTTTTCATCATTAACTGCCCATGCTGAATACATCTATTATTACCAATTGCTCCTACTCAGGAAGAGACATAGCTTTTAAAAGACAAAATATATCCAGTTGTACTTGTGTATATATTTTACATCAGTTATGTATGGAAGTCAATCAACAATGGTAAATACAAACAGATTGTCTGACAAAATGAGACAACAATTTTGGGGGAACAGAAATGGCACACTTGTCAGAAGCTGTCCACAAATAATTAATTACTTTAGCACAATAAAGATATTCTTTTAATACAAGAGTCTCTTACAAGAGGAAACTCATTACTTTCTAACCATCTGTCTTCACTCTCCCACCCTCAAACTAATTATGGTTTTATCCAATCACACATTATAAGTGATGCAATGTGGATGGCAAAAACAAAACAAAACACAGTTTAAAGAAGTAACATTGTAACATTTTACAGTTTAAAATGCACAGCTTCAGAACTAGGCTTTCACCTTCTAATAATTACCTGGTTTACTTTTCTCATCTTTTCCTGATTAATTATCAGATATTAAATGTAGAAAATTTTAAAAATAAAATAAAAACTTACAGGTAGTAGAGTTTTCCTGCCGCAGGAAGTACCCTTTTCCGGTAATCTATCCCAGAATCCAGCTGTACCGTATTACAGTATTCCTATAATCCCAAACACATAAAATGTCTTTTTAAACATGTGGTAGCTCAGAATTATAATCTTTCTGCTATTCTATTCTTTTCTTTAATTTTTGAAAACTTCCATCAATAGAACAGTATAATGAGATTAGGACAAAGCAATAGAACTCACGTAAGATTCATAAAACTGAAGTTGCAATATTAAACATATATTACTCAATAAAATATCAGTTTAGAATATTAAGATTTGGTTCATGACCTCCTGAAATTCTGCCAAAGCAGTCTACCAGTGATGTCAGAAAATTATCCCAAATAATTGCCTTTGGTTTAAAAAACAACAAAACCCCATTTCCATGACCCAAAAGAAAAGCTGGAGCTCTCAGGCTATCAGGACTAACATGGGTTTTAGGCATGACCCAGGGGGGCAGGCGGTCTAAGAGACTGGGCCAGAATGTGAGTGTCTACATTTTAACTAAATGATCACATCAAAATGATGGTAGAGGTATCTTGGCCTTCACTTCTAAATGACTGCTGCTGCCTTTGTCCAGCCACCAAAGTCCTTCAGAGTCCTTTCCTGCTGTGGACGCTTCCTTTCAGCCTGAGTCGTCCTGTGCCATTGATGTTCTTCTCGTCTCTCACTCATTCCCCCAGGGTGCACATGTACAAACATACACACCCACACCCACACACAGACACACCAAAACTTACTACAAAAGCAAATGTACTCTTGCTGTAACCTGCCTTGATCAGGTGGATTTGGGGGATGGGGAAAAGAGGTGTGTGTGTGTGTGTGTGTGTGTGTGTGTGTGTGTGTGTGTGTTTGTTATTCTAGTAGAACAAGGATGAGCAAGGTTTTCAGGATAATTCAAGAAACATTTACAGATAAACCTTTTTTGTTTGCATTCAAAATGAAAATTGCTTTATTAAAATGTATGAAGGCAAAAATTATATTATAATGACTTTGATGATTTTATCAATGAAAAAAATGCATTTTCCAAACCTTTTGGGCCAAGGTAATTGTGGCAGATTGTATTTCCCAAAGATGGCTGCAGTACTATCTCCAACCCAACAAGTTCTTCTAACAATGAGACTTTGACATTCCAACCATCAAGAAGTAGGTCTATGCCCCGCCATGCCCTTGAAACTTGTGACTATGTAGAAACAATGCTATACAATATCCTGATGACATTCAAGGCAGCTGCTAACTTATTGGCTGGAAAACTTGTTCTGGAAACCCAACTGCTGGGGAAGCATCCAGCTGCCTGGAGGCCACAGTGCTGTGACAAGCCTAAAGTAGCCCATGCAGAGAGACAATCTGAATGGGCCCTGTCACCACATGGAGACACAGACATCAAATCAGTCCCCAGGCTGTTCCAGCTCGAGCCACTATTTCCTGAGAGATCTAGAACTGCCAGCTGAGTCCTTCTCAAATTCCTGACCCACAGAAACCAGGAGGGGTCATAAAACAATGTTGTTTTAAATCTCTAAATTTTATAGTGATTTGTTATGTAGCAACAGATAATCAGAACAGTACTATCTGGGCACACTTGAGAAGTAGCACTATTTTTTCTCCCTGAAATTACATCCTGGGCTGTACTGTTATGCAAGGGCTGAGAGCTCTTTATCATTTGCACTTGAGGGAACAGACTGTACACAGGGAGAAGGGGCACGCAGCCACGAGAAGACATTTCCCTCCTTCCATGCTGCAGCTGCTAAAGGGCACAAGGGAGTAAAAGAGGGTGGCCAGCTATCCCAAGAT
>JAQZBX010092476.1:0-12267 GCA_029593785.1 Cabassous unicinctus
TTACCACCCCTAATCTTGAAGGGATAAAGGTGGTCATGGTTACCAAAACCTGGATAGAGTGTATGAAGGGCTGCCCAACAGAGAATTAGTCTCTGTTAGAGGGACATAGCCCTCCCACTGTGACCTGGGAAGGAGGGAGCTGGGTCATTGCTCTCTAACTTTACTCTTTTCCTGCTTGCTGTTCTCCTGCCAGTTACTTTCATTGACTGAATCCAACCAGAAGTCAGAGGACACAGGAGCCTTTTGACACAGTTCATATAAGTTAGCCTGAGGGGCCAGAACAGGGTGGAGTGGAATCATTCTGGAGAGCAAATGGACAATATGCAGCCCAGTCTTCTTATCTGAGAAAGTCCAAAGGAAACACTTCAGGAGGGACTGTATGGAAGAGGGATTTCCTGCCTAGCTAGCCTAGTTATTTGCAGCGCCTTTCTCACTAAAGGCTGCTTTCACTTATATCTATTTGAATTCTTAAGTCTAAACTCCAATCTTTTACTTACTTCTGCATGTTCATATAACATCACCTACCTATATGAATCCTCCTGTCAGTTTGACATGTTATGCTCTCTCATTTCTCCATAACTTTATAAAGGGTCATTTGCTCATTTATTTGGTTATTCATTAATTTACTCAACAAATATTTATTGAATATCTACTGTGTTTTATTATCAGGATACAATGGTGAGCAAATCTGACAAGTCCCTTACCCTTTTGCTGCTTAAATTCTAGTAGAAAAGAGAGAATAAACAAGAAAAACAGTGAATTAAAAAATTGCAGATTGGGAGCAGATGTGGCTCAAGTGGTTGAGTGCCTGCTTCCCACATGGGAGGTCCCAGATTCAGTTCCTGGTGTCTCCTTAAGAAAAAACAGCAAGCAAACAAATGGAAAAACCAACTCAGGGGAGCCAATGTGACCCAGTAGTTAAGTGCCAGCTTGCCACATACATGGTCCTGGGTTCAATCCCTGGCCCCAGTAACTAAAAAAAAAAAAAAGAAACAAAAACAAACAAACAAACAAACAAAAAAATCACAGAGTATGTTACATGCTAAAAAGAAAATAAAGAGTACTCTGATAGAGAATATCATGGAAGCAAAATTAAATAGAGGATCAGGGAAGAACTTTCTGGGGAAATTCCCCTGAACAGAAGCCACTCCTTCTCCCAAGAATAAGCATATTTACATGCACACACCTTCTTTTAGGCAAATTACTTATCCATTAAAGCTGAGTTCATGCATCTCCTCTTTACAGAAACTTCCATAACTCTTTACCAGCATTACAAGTTTTTAACCCTGTGCTATCATAACATTTATATATATTTATGTTACAACATCTGTCGCAAAGAAAAAATCCTAATTTTATCTTTTTTTCTCCCCTAGGAGATTTTGCTTTCCTTGAAGGTAGAGACTGTTTGCTATCTATCACAGTAATTCTGGGTTCTAACATAATGCCTAGCATTGAGTGGGAACACGATTAATGTCTGTTTATGAAGGAATGAAGGAAAGGAATAGGAATTCAAATAGAAATGTGGAGCTGACAGATATTACAACTAAAGAAGCCCAGAGCTCTTAGGCAGAAATGTTGGTAGATCAGGAAGAACTAGTCCTATTGGAACAAGTAGAGAAAATCCTGAAGTAGAGAAAGTTCATTAGGATAGGGAGGAGTAGATAGGGTTCAGGCACATTATACAGCAGAAATCAGGAACCCAGGTGAAGAGAAAAAGAAATCCCTTTTCATTAAGATAGGGTATATATAAGCAGATAAATATTTGCAGGTTCCCTTAAACTTACACCCTCTCTGATGATCTCCTTCCTGCCTTAAATTAAGTCTGATTTTCCCTGAAACCGTTTACTGTAAAGGATTCATTATTCTTTTATTCATCACAATCCTAAAACCTGATTAGGATAAAGTTGACGTTTGGAGTGCAGTTGGTTGTCAGACATCCCTATTTCTTCTGTGACTTCTATGCCATCTAACTATACCATTCTCTATTATTCCTCATCACTGTCACTTTTCAAATGCCAGGAAATTCTTATATTCATCAAGGAGTCCACAACTCATTCATGTCAAGTCTGTCATTCTATTGTACTTCAGAGTCCATGTGAATCAAACCTTATACATCATTTGCCTTGTTATCCCCAGAACCACACCCCCATTTCATTTCAGCCACCCTTTTACATGAGGTTGCTTTAGACTTTGTAGTCAGTCAAAACTTGTTGAATTCTAACATCTAAAACTCCACTATGTCAGCTTGATAAAAACTCTTAGAGTTATAGCTCTCCCATTCTTTGTTCCCACCAATCTTGGTTTTCAATTTCATTGAAATCTTGAGTTTTGTGAACTCTGTTTTGTCTGAGTCTATCAAACTCTTTCTGGCTTGACTTCTTACCTTAATACGGCTAATACATATACACCCCTCCACCTCCCCATTCCCCCCAAAATACAAATTATTTTAGGACACCCTCCTGTCAGTATCCTCAGTTCTCTTTTTAAAAAGATATTGTTTGCATCTCTTTTTTGGCACTTTTTTTTTTGTCTTATATTATAATTTCTTGTTTTTAAGCCTCTTTCAAAATGCTCTCCAAGGGGCCCCTGCATGATTTGGAAATCTGTAAGTGATGGTTTGCTTTTGAAGGCCTTTAAACAGAAAACATAACCTAGTCAGCTTAATTTAAATTAACCTCCATAATTTGTGTGGGATGTATTTGAATTGATTTGAAACAGGGAATCTAGTTAAGAAATCCTTGAAATAATGTATGAAAAACTAAATTATGACTTTGGTAGAAGGGATAGAAAGGAAGTCTTGGACTTGGAAAATATTTAGGAAGTAAAAGGAATAAAAGATGATGCAAGATTTCTACCTTTGAAGCTTAATAGACAGAATATAAAACATAGAAGTAAGTTTTGGGGTTAATTATGGGGCCCAGAAATAATGAGACTAAGAAATGCAGATGATGAGGTCCGTGGTGGACTGAATATACTATCCTTAAGTTAAAGGAAAAAAATTAAAAATTTTTGCGAAGTTTTAGCGTAAAGATTTTTTTAGAGGGATTGAGCATGTAGAATGACAAAATCAGTGCTCCAGGAAGGGTGCTCTGGCACCCTGTCATCCACATTTAAAAAGCAGAGCCCATGGAGAAGATACGGTGGAATTATAAGAAATAGAAGAGTACCACACTGTAGAAGTTAAGGGAAATTGACCTTCAAGAAAGAGAAAGTGATCAGTACTTTTTCTTTGTAGGAAGTGATCCTGTTACAAAAGGATCACAGTAAGATAAGTACTGGAAAATGTCTGTTGTTTTTAGCAATTAGGTGATATCAGTGAGTGTTTATTGAGATAAAATGAATGAATAATTTTCATTATTAAATTTTCAATTGTAATTTCTCTCAAGTACTATCAGAGTTTAGGAGATAATACATACTTATTGTATATTGTTTCAAGATATACCTTTTGGCTTGAGTTTTCTTTACAGCAGAATTTTTCATTAACAATCTAATTTTAAAACTTTCTTTTATGTATAAATTGACAAATAATTAAGCATTCTTATGTATTATCAAATTGTGTATTAGAGTTTATATACTCATTAAAAATATTTCTGCTCTTCTTTAAATTATAATGGAATAATATGCTCTTCAAGAATGAATACATAAAACACAGAACTGTCAGTATTAAAGAACTTATAGTCTCTGGTAAAAATCACAGGTAAACCAAATTTTTTAATCTATAAATGTTCTGAAAATTGCCTATTTGTATTAACTCAAATGATGACTTTGGCAATTTCATACAAAATTTATATGGGAAAAATAATACCAAATAGTGTTTTCAATAAACCATTTTTGAAAAATAAGTATCTAATAGTAAACAAGTTCTAATATTACTAAATGAATACTGCTAGTGAACATAGTCTCCATTCACCTGAATTAAATCTCATCAAATGAAAATTATAGAATCATTTGTCAAATTAGGCTATATATAAATTTAAATCTTTCAATCATGAGGAGTCTAGAGCTTTTTAGTTTCTTATCCAAAGTATTACAGTGCATTGAATTATAGATTAGTCCTAAACACTTAAGGAAGTATAAATTATATCAATATTTATTTTCTCAGATCACTAACGAGAATTGCTGTAAATCAACATATGAGGGAAGAAATACGAAAAAATCAAAAGGTTTGTTTGGATTCCTTTTTAAAAAAGTTTAATATACTAATATCACTATATCAGACTTTGGATGTTCAATTTTCATGCAAAAAGAAAGTGTTGTTAATTATTGCTCTTTTGATTGTTAAAACAATTCAGTATTTCCACTTTTATGTTGTCTTTTGTATATAGACACTCTGTGTGTCTATATACACTCTATGAATCTAGATTAATTTTGCTCCTAAATGCTTGTGAGGACTGAGTCAAGTTTGACCACTGGAACATTACTGGACTCCTATAGTATATAGAAACAATTGATCAGTAGTTTAATAACATTTTGCTAAATGGTCTCTCAAATTACATTAGTTGATCCTGTGTTAATACTTGTAAAGTGCCTAGAGCACTGCCTGGCTTTATTACATAGAACTAGTTTGGCTTTAAATAGTATAATTCCAGATTCACAGGACCCTAAACAATAGTTCATTTTTCTCACATAGCAAGAAATCTCACAGTAGGTGACATTAGGCATTGGTTCTGCTCAAAAATGTCAGGTAGCACATTCATGTAAACATCTTGGCCTTTCTTTTATGGTTGGCAAATGGCTGTCAGTTCCAGACTTCATATTTGTATTTTTTAAAGCAGAAAGAAGTGGAAGGATGCTACCAACCACATTTGTCCTCACTACAGCCTTCCTGGACCTCTTCAGCAGATGTCGCCTTCCATCTCATTGGCCAGAATTTTGTTCTGTGGCCATCCCTAGTGCAAATTTGATGTTTACTTTTCTAGTAATTAATCATGAACCTAACCATTGTGATGGTTAGTTTCATGTGTCAACTTGGCCAGGTGATGGTGTCCAGTTGTTTGGTTAAGCAAGTACTGACCTGGTTGTTACTGTGAGGATATTTCATGGACTTAAATCATCAGTAAATTAATTATATCTGTGGCTTATTACATCTACAATCAACTGAGGAGATTGCCTTCAACAGTGAGAGACAGCTTTTCCAATCCATTGAAGGCTTTAAACGGAGAAGTGATGCTTTTAGCAGTCAAAAGAGAGAATTTTCATCTTTACGTCAGCCAGCCAATTTCTCCTGGGGAATTCATCAAAAAACCTTCATCAGAATTCCCAGCTTGCAGTCTGCTTTCTGGAATTTGAACTTTTGCATCCCCAAAGTCATGTGAGACAATTTTTACAAAATATCATAATATTTACAGATATCTCCTGTCAGTTCTGTTTCCCTAGAGAACTCTGATTAATACAGTTATGGTGTTAGGTTAATTAGGACATAGTAAGTATTCAATAAATTAGCTGTTTGAATGATGACAAACAACTACAATTATCGTGGTGATGAAGTGCACTGGACCATAGGGGTTAGGAGTCATAACACATGACCTTACTGAATTTTCTTTGCACCATTGACTACCTTACAAATTCCCTTTGATTCTTTAAAACTGAGCTCTGGAAATGCTCTTATCTGTACTTTTCCCTAATTGTGTTTACTGTTTCTCAAGCATAATGGATTGTTTCCTTATAAGTTCCCGACCTTGTTTGGATCATGCCACCTACAATAAGGAAGGAAGGGAGAGAGGGAAAGAAAATCAAAGAAGAAAAGAATGCCAGAATGTCAGTAAATTTTTGTCCAGAAATTGGAGGGGATATTGTGGAAATAAGAGAAAGAAAAAATTGGAAGGCCTGAAAATGTGAATCATCAAATGGGATCATTTCAAAAGTAGACTGGTGTGATGACATAATCATGAGGTGGCCATTAAGGTTAGTTGCTGAAGTAGAGTGGAAGTGAAAGATAGGAATAAGGGGTAGGTGAAGAAACTCTGAATCTAGGAGCTTGAATGCATATAGTGCCTGGCATAGAATATTCCCTCAGAAATATTCGTTGAATTGAAAACATTTTGAGAGGTTAAATATTACCTATAATATATTCTATATTTAGTTATATATAGTTTTTAAGATGTTCTCTATATTATGACAGGTATTAATGCCCCGATGTATAAACTGAGATCCAGTGATTTCTTTTGGGTCACAGAGATGGTACAGACAGAACCAGAATTAGTGACCTGCTCTATAGTTCATTTCAGATTAATTTAAGTATTTACTGATTGTCTGCTTAAGTGCCAAACATCTTACCAGATGACTGAAAAACAGATATTTGAATAGATCAAGAAAATTGATCTAGACCCATTTTTTTCTTGCTTAAAAATCCTTCAGTGACTTACATTTCTAGAGTAACAAGGTTGAACCTAAATTAAAAAGGGTGGGTAGGGAATGTCTGGTGTAGATTCTGCCTGTTAATCAAGCAAAGCTGGGTGTAATAAACTTACTGCAACAATAGAGAAAACACCTTGTAAAATCTTGTTAATGTCTCAAAAGGAGGAAGTTAAGGGTAGGCTATTTATATGGTTATGTCTTAGTTCAAGTGGTTTAAATTGGATCTTTCAAAGTAGGGAACTGGAATAAGCAGTTTGTGACACAGTAGTTTAGGATTGGTGGATAGGTAGAGTGATGGTTTTGATTGGCAAACTTGTCTGATAAGCAAGAGGAGATAAAGGTTTGCCTGGGGGGGAGGGGATGATATGAAAGAATTTCCTGAAGCAAATGGTTATTTATTCACTTATAATCTTATCTTCTTGTATAAGAAATTCTTGGAATAGTTAAGTGATAATGGCACAGGTCTCAGATTCAGTCCCAATGGTTGAAATATATTGATATAGATGGTCTCATTTCTCAATAGGAAGGTAGGAGTTGATCTTTTTAATAGAAGTAGACAATGTCCAGGTAGAAAAGTGGAGAGAAGCAGTGTTACTTTCCCTGTAGTACTTTATGAGCAAAAGTTTGATGCCTCATGTAGGTAGCAAGACATAGGGATGGACTATTTAAAAATTTAAGCTCTTTCCTTGATATGTTTGCAGATGGAAAACATGAATTACAAAGTGAGGTTATGGTCAAAAATAGTCACTCTCCTCTCCCTGTCAGAAAAGTATTTTTCTGCCCTTTTGATGTGGGTTAACGCCACGTGTCTTGCAACGGACAATGAGCAGATATATGTGTTCTACCCAAACACAGACTTTAACAGTTGCGTGATTTGTGTTGCCCTCTGATTTTGCCATTTTGCTTCTGTTCTCTATCATAAGAGGCAGGTTCTAGGTAGAAACTGATTTCCTAGCCTGGATCCTGAAATGAAAAGGCCAGTAGAGAAGAGCCAAAAATAACCTGAAGGTGCAAAAATGTAATATTAGCAAGAAATAAATGTTTCCTGTTTTGACCCACTGAGATTTAGTCACATGCGATTTGGGGATTGTTTGTGTTAGGAATTTGGTGTAGTAACAATCATTGACTATGTTAAATTTTAAATGTTACTTTTTCCATTTGTTACATCTTATTTTATCTTATACACTTGAAACTACAGAAACAATGCTTCTATATTTGAAAGAAACTTAGAATAATTCTCATTGTTCAGTATAACTATTTAGGAGTTATGGAAACAGAAAGAAAACATAGAGATTTAAGAAATTTTGGAAGAATTGGAAGAATAAATAGCTATAGAAGAAATGACATAAACGTATTTAGTGAGTTCCTGGTTCTATTACTATCTTTGAGAAAGTCATTTTCTACGAACCATTCTGTAAAATTTAATAATGCAGTTTAAATTACAATTATCTTTGAAAATATTTTGTAAATGTATACAACTGTAAGATAAGAGAAGTAATGGAAACATTGTTCAAATGCCAAATTTAAGGTTAAAGTTATTATTTAAAAAGGTTATCTTAATATTACTTTTAAAAATCTTTCATCATTATCAAGAATTCCCTAAATCTTGCATTTGATCTATCCCCTCATTTTTCTGGAATTATTTAAATTTTAAAAATTTTCGTGTCTTCTTTATTGTTAATTTAGTATTTATTTCATTTAAGTTAATTAAGAATATAGCCATTGGTTCCAGCAGGAATATAACTGCAGCCTAGTTCAAAATGTTCACTCATTTTCAGCAAAACAAGCAGAAAGTAAAACCACAAACTAAATTTTATGTTAGTGTGACTACCCAACACCAGTAGAACTCAAGTGTAAAATTACAATTGTGTGAAGGGGAAGAATGGATATTTGCAAGGGATCCTTGCAGTGGCAAATACCAGAAATGGTCGGCAAGCATTTACCCTCAAAGGACAGGACTCCATCCTGAATGTGAATTCTGTGTTCAGGACTAAAGGCAAACAGAAGAGAGCATATGTCCTGGGGGAGGTGGAGAGAGGAGTCATGAAAAGTACATGGAAGTCGTAGATTTAAGAAAATATGGCTACTAAAAGAGGGGATGGATCACTTTGGAAGACAGGAACAGTATTTCTTGATGGCAAAGTGAAGAGAAAAGGGGACTGGTGATAAGAGCCAGACTATTTGAGAATCTGAGAAGCAGGTTAGTATTTGAGAATCTGAGTATTTCAGAATCAGGTGACCCAACTTAAACTATTCATCACTATAAGGAACCTTTCAGGTGATAAACCTGGAAACCTAATTTGCCCCTTTTACCCCTAAATAATCTTGCCTTCTAATATCTGGTCCAAGAAATAACTCATCCAAATATAATTAAGCAAAACTATTACATCTATATAAAATCCTACTGAATTAGGGGAGTAACACAGCAAAACTACTCTGTAAATGGATGAAGAAACAGCACTAAGCAGAGGAAAATTGCAACACAAAATTCACACATGCATTTAAAATTTAGGGAAAGCTGAGAAGCAACAAACAAGGCAGAAATACAGTAACCAAGATGGAAAGACAATAGAAAGTGATGCCCAGACAACAAGAGATGATGACCAAACAGCAAGCAGATATGAAACCAGAACTAGAAGGACTTTGGAAAGATAGAGAAATAAAGATAAAACTAACTCAGAAATAAAAAGTAAAATTACAAATGGCATAAAGGCAAATTGACCTTATTAGAAAAACACAGTAGAAGATATAGTGGATAGAAATAAGAAATGCAAAGAAAATAAGACAGAAATAAAGAGACAGAAAGAATTCAAGAGAAAATGATAAAAGAAAGGTAATGGAAATCTAACATACCTATAGTGGAGTTCATGAAATAGAAGAACAAAGCAAATGGGCAGAGTAAATGTTTAAAACTACAATTAAAAGTTTTTCTGAAATGAAGGTACCAAATCCACATATTAAAAGACTGCAATATATAACTGGGAAAATTGACCCAGAGTGGTCAAAATCAAGATATAGGCCATTGGTCTTTACAGGGTAAAGGAATTCTTTGGGCATTTAGTTTTTTAAGAAAAGGTCATAAGGAAAGAAAATCATGTCAGCATCAGTTTTCTCAAAAACTTCATTCAATAAAAAGGAAAATATATACAAGTTATGCAAGGAAAGAAAGGCTCTCCTTTTAGTTATATATGTATATATAGGCTATAAAGAATGTTAAACATACAGCAATTCAGGGAATATTGTTCCTATGAGCACTTTCTGAGGAATTTCTTGCAACCAAGACCTGATTGATGATTTTTTGACAAAATAACTGGCTAATAGGAACTGAATATGTTTAAGTATAGAGCTAAGACTAAAACAAAGGTGATGGAAAGGATGATAGTAGAGTAGGTAAATCGTACCTATTCTGACAGTAATGAAATATAATAAAAAATAATAAAAATGGGGGGAGGGAGATGGAAAATAGAATAAACTTGCTTATTGCCTTAACTGTAATACTTGGGAATCAAAAGTACATATTCAACCATTAAGTAAGATGAAACTATTGAATAAAATTGAGCTGATCAAGCAAGGGAAGAAGTGAAGAAAGAAGTTAAAAGCCAATTTTATTATTTTATGTAGCACAATCATTAGATATCATTTAAAGAAATAGGGTATTACATAAAGATACATGTTTAATGGCAACCAGTTGAACAAAATCTAAATTTTTCCAAGTATGAAAAGAACTGAATGCACAAAAAATGTAAACAGAACAAATTAATTAATGACATTTTAAAAATACACCTAGAAATAGTAAGTGAAGCATGAAAAAATGACAATTGAGAGTAACTATATCTGTCATGTCAATAAATGTAAATAAGCTTAACTAGAATATTAACACAAATATTCAGATTCTATCATTAAGCAAAATCCAATATATGTGAAATAAATACGCTTGAAAGTTATTGAGAAATGTTAAAATGAAAGGATTGACAAAAGTACACAAAGGAAATACTGTGTTGCAGGGCTAGTGATTTTATATTCATGGGGCCAAATTCAGGCCAAAAAAAAAACATTAATGAGCATAAAAATGGCCCTTTATAATACTAAGGACTACAATTCACAAAGATAATAGAGCAATTATTATCTAGACATCAAAACACACCAGTAGCATTCATAAACAGGAACTACAGGAGTTGGAAGGAGAAATAGAATTTACCTCTCTGTCCAAAACTGACAAAGAAATGATAAAATTAGTAAAGATATAGAAGACCAAACATTTTCAACATGGTAGATCTA
Source organism: Cabassous unicinctus (assembly GCA_029593785.1). NCBI lineage: Eukaryota > Metazoa > Chordata > Mammalia > Cingulata > Chlamyphoridae > Cabassous > Cabassous unicinctus. Next base: position 10,636 of record JAQZBX010092476.1, read on the forward strand.
ATGGATATATAGTAAATTCCATAACCTGATAATAGAGAAAATGTCTTTTTTCAAGTTTTTATAGAATGACAAAAAATCCAGAAAATGATATAAAGAAAATATCATCTTATCAAAATGGAGTCAAACTAGAAATCAATAAGAAAATTAGAAAGAAAAAAAAAAAGACTCACTTGGTGATTAAAAACTCTGTTAACTCTTGAGTAGAAAGGAAAATGCACATGAAAATTGCAGGTTTTCTTGGTAACATTTGAAAATAATGGAATCTTTGGGGCATAGATTTAGAGAAAAGCCTTAAAATCTTACTTCAATAAAAATGAAAGAATGGAAAGAAATGAATTAAAGCTGGAACTCCAAAGATTAGAAAAATAACGAAATCAAAGGAAAGCAAAAGAAATTAAGACAGTTAAAAAGTACTGAGTTAGAAGATTAAAAAAGTAAAACTAATAAAGAATAGTAGATCATAATCAATTGAGGTTTATTTGAGGAATACAAGGGTGGTTCAACTTTAGGAAATGTAGTCATGTAATTAATATCATTAACTCTACTTATTAAAATTGGTCATCTCCTTAGATGCTGAAAAAGCATTTTACAAAATTCAAGGCCTTTCTTTTTTAAAAAAAAAATACCCTTTTAAAGGGAATTGATTATACTTCCTTAACATGATTAAAGATATGTAAATATGTATTTGTGCTTATCTTGCTTAAAAATCCAACTTCTTACTCAATGGTTAAATATTAGAGGCATATTCACTGAAATGAGGAACAAGAAAATGTGGCTTATTATCATCACTGTATTTTTATAATTGTGTTAGAGTTACTAGCCAGTACTTAGTAAAGAGGAGTATGTTAAAAGTATCAAAATTGGGAAAAAGTGAGTTTCAAAAGAATCAATTAAAAAACCACAACTAATGAGAAGTAAAACCCAATTAGTATACAGAAAGCAGTAGACTTCATATATTATAAAAAACTTGTTAGAAGATACAATGTAAGAGAAGATTCCATTTACAAGCTCAACACAAATGATATCTGGAAATAAATATAGCAAGTGTTAAAGGCTATATGAGGGAAAAAAATCTTTGTTTTTTTATTAGAAAAGTTGTGGGTTCATAGAACAATCATAATAAAACACAGGATTCCCATACAACAACCTACCGCTACTTTGCATTGGTATGGAACATTTGGTACAATTAATGATAGCACTTTTTTTTTTAATAATTGTACTTTTTTTTTCAACAGTAGTAGCCAGCAATTATTGAGAGATTCTATGTTCTAGACCCTGTGTGAAACAATTTACATGGATTTCCTCATTTAAAACACCCACTACACAGGCTTGAGAAATATGTCTTATTATTTTTATTTTTTAAAAATTTTTATATTAGAAAAGTTGTAGGTTTACAAGCAAATCATGTAAAAAGTACAGCACTTTCTGTTAGTGTGATACCTTTGTTACAACTAATAAAAGATGGTTAAAATATTTACTATCATGTACACATTATGTTAGGTGTATTTTTTCCAATATACTACTCTATTATTAATCCCTTGTATTAGTGTCATATATTTGTTATAATTCATGAAAGAACATTCTTACAATTGTACTATTAACTGTTGTTCATCCTCTACAATAGTGTTTACT
>JAQZBX010092477.1:0-12267 GCA_029593785.1 Cabassous unicinctus
TGCCAGTAGCAACTCCCCTCCCATTCGTGACAACCAAAAATTTCTCCAGACATTGCCAAACGTCCCCCCGGGTAGGGCTTGCTGGTGCCCCAAAAATGTGGCTCGAATGGGCTGAGACTGAGGCTGGCATCTGAACAGGTGCAGCAGGGGCCCTGAGTTCTTTCCGGCAACCTAACAAGCCAGAGGCCAGCCAGCATCTAGCACTGCCAAGCTAGGCTGATTGAAATACAGTGGCACTTGCTGCAATGCCCCTCCTGTGAAGTTTGGAATGTGGGATGAGTTATTTTGGTCTTGTCTCCCTCCCTCCCTGTGCCTCCCTCCCCTGCAAGAATCTAGTTAGAGTTGCTATTCCAGCTAAAAGCAGCAGGAACAGGGAGAGGCAACGAGTGTGCTGGCCCTCCTGGTGGACAGGGTATTGCAGATCCCTCCAAATGTCTGCTCCTAGGTGAGAAGGGGAGCTCTTGGCATCCCTGACAGCTTTTTTTTTTTTTTTAATTTTTATTTTTAAAGAAGCTTTAGATTAAATAAATGTTACATAAAAAGTATAAGGGATTCCCATAAGCCCCCACCCTTCCCCATCCCACACTTTCCCACATTAACAACATCCTTCATTAGTGTGGTACATTTGTTACAATTGATGCACACATATTGAAGCATTGCTACTAACCATGGTCTATGGTCTACATTATAGTTTACACTCTGTCCCAGACAATTTTATCTGTTATAACAAAATATATAATGGCCTGTATCTGTCACTGCAGTGTCATGCAGGACAATTCCAATATCCCAAAAATGCCCCCATGATACACCTATTCTTCCCTCTCCCTGCCCTCAGACCCTCTGGTGGCCACTGCCTTTATATCAATGATAAAAGTGCTTCTATTGCTAGAATAATAATAAGTCTATAGTAAAATAATAATAAGTCTTCTTTAGTCCATTGTTCATTCCCCAGCCTTGAGGATTTGTGGATGGTGATGCCCACTGTGCTTCTAACTGAGAGGGGGCTTAGACCCCATGGGGCAGATGGATGGAGCTATCTTGCTTGCAGTTGCAGACACTCTCTGTTCCTTGGGATGGGTGTTGTCCATCATTATCTCCTTATTAGTAGTCCTGAGTGAATCCAATGAACTGGAGAGTAGCTGTTGCAACTCTGCTGAGATTCAGGGCTCAACTGGCACATGGATGGACCAAAGATTTAGTCTGACAGCTTTTGATACAGGTCTTTGTGAAGACCCTCTCCCTCTGTCCCCCAGAGAGAGAGGTAGCATAGTCAGTTGCCTGTGGCAGAATTTCTACCAGGGTCACTGCCAACCTGAGGGTACCTTTGTGCAAATTAGAATAAAGCACCGCCTCCTAGGGACACAACCCTGTGCCAAGCCTAACGGCTGAGTGGACAAGCTTCTTTTGGCCTAGGCCTCATAGTATATCCTTACGGGAGGGCAAAGGGAGCCGGTCCTAAACTTTGAGTCCAAATGCTAGGGATAGTAGCTTCTGATTTCATCAGCCCTCTGCCAGTAGACCAGCATCTCCTCCTTGAAGGGGGCCATCTTGGGTGGGCAAAAAAATGGGTCTTGCATCAACCAAGAGAAATGATCTGAGAAGCTTTTTGCCAGGGTCTTGCATCGCCCCAGCTGCAGCAGCAGGGCCTGGGGTGGTATGTGATCCTTCTGCCTACTTCTTGGACCTACCTTGGGGTGCCAGCTTGGCCTCACAGAGTCTACCTTGGGAAGTTGGGCTGTCACATAGACAGTGACATCACAGGACTTTCTCCACCCCTCAGGATGCTGGCTTTTCCTTCTGTACGCTGAAGGTGGGAGGGACCGTGCAGATATGACCCTGTTGGGGAGACAGTGGTCCAAAGGTGAGGGCCATCAAGTTGATGCCTTTCCAAATAGGAATCTGAGTAGGGCCAAAAGGAGACCAATGGATTTGTCGAAAATTGCCTTATGGAGCAAGTCATCGAACTGAATAAATTGTCTTCATAAACACCCACAAAACTGCCCTTCTGTTCCCTAGGGAGCTCTCAAAAACAACCAAAAAATAGCTCTATACCCAGAGATTCTAATTTCATTGGTCATGGGTGAGACTCAGGCACTGGCATTTTGAAAAGCCCCTCCCCAGGAGATTCGAATGTACAGCCAGAGATGAGAACCACTGGTTTAGGGAGAGAAGAGGGAGAAATGGGACACCAAGAGCTCCAGCAGTAACAAAGGACACTTTCTTCTGAGTCCCTGTGCTTGTCCTGGGTCCTGTGTCTTGCCTATTCCCCAAATCCTCTCTGGTCTTTTTGAATGGGAGGGACCGGGCTGAACCTAGGGTCTGGGCAGCTCTCTTACAGCCCGCTGAGTGACCACAGGGCACAGGGACTTGAGTTTCCCAGTAGTGGTGTGAAATATGGGGATCCAGTCTGGGAGGAGTGGAGTTAGGGACCTTGACTTGGGAGAGGACCTTACCTTCTGCAGCTAGTTGCTTATTGGCTTTTCTCTTCCTCAGAGTCCTCTTTTCTCACCTCTTTACAACTAGGACACCATCTGAAACCGAGCCTGGAAAACTATGGGAGGACAAAGTTCAATTGGTCTTACAAAAAAATAAAAGAACTCTCTTTCCAGACCAGAAAAGGCCTGATCAAATCCATACTGTAGCCAGGGAGGTAGGCAGGAAAGTTTTTAATGCCCACTGGATAGATTTGGGAAACAAAACCAGAATGAAGAAAATTGTCTAAGATAATTTAGGCAGCAAGGAGTGGAGCCAGCTTGATGGGAAAAAAACTTCATCTCCAATTTAGTTATCACCTATAGGCATTGCTGCATTTCTTCAGTGGGAAATGTTGCTGCCCTTTTTCCTGGGTGCTTAAACTCTACCCTCATTCATCTAGTGTTTCTCAAGAACAGAAGCCCTGCTTTTCTCCTCATTCCATCCTTCTCTGCATAGAAGAATGCCCCATGCTGAGTAGGTCCCTGGTACGTGGCCTGTGTAGTGTGGGTACAGAGATTGTCACTGATTTCTAACACCATTGGTGGTGACTGTTCAGCTATTCCTTCTCTGAGACTTGCTCCAAGAGACCTGTGGGTGTGGCCCTGAGATCTGATTTGATGTTGGCGTTTTCTAGTCTGCCCTTTCCCCAGCTTTTACGGCTAGGATCAGCTGGGCCCTTCCCTGGGGAGAGAGTCTAGGCTTAAATCTCAGTGGACTCTAGCTTGTGTCAGTGGAGAGTTGTTCCTGACTTGTCCTGGCCCAGCAGCTTACCCTTGGCCAAAGCACAGCCTGCAGAATATAGCAGTTGCAATGGCTGGTGGCCATGGCCTGGAATCTGCACATCTGGACACCAAGGCAGGGCCAGGGGCCACATACATTCCTCCATCACTCGCCTCAGCCTGCCCGGTGTCACTCTCCCTGCCGGGCACATGAACCCATCCTCGGTCCGTCTGCCTGGGCCCCAGGTGAATTAACTCCACTGGGGGTGGGGGCGGGGGTCACTCCTGGCCCCAGCTTGGGCAGGCTGGGATGGGTGGGAGGGACGAAGGCCAAGCCCCTCAGCTCAGCCCTTAATCACCAGGACAGGTGTCCCTGACTGCTCCATCTGGGAGGGAGCCTCAGGGCCTCCCAGCCTTCTATGAGATGGTGTATTGTTGGGAGCCAATGTCCCTGACATCCTATTTGGTAATAACCCATTACATTCTCTAGATTCCTGCTAGGGAGGGCTTCTGGGGAATTTCGTTTGTGATCCCATCTTCAAACTCCTCTGCTTCTTTGTCTTTGGGAGATAGTGCAGCCCCTTTGAAACCTCCGCCTCCTAGCCCCACTTCCCTGAGTCTTTTGGCTCCAATTCTGACAGTGGCATGGAGGCAGTCATTGTCCAGACCCAGAAGGGAACACTAGCCTGGCCTCTTTGTCCAGTTTTATTTTTCCTAGGGACCCTTCCAAATGAGAGTGGGAAGCAAGCTCATTGGTTGAGTGTTTGGTCCTATGTGCCAGGGGTGTTTTTTTTTTGTTTATTTTTTTTTTCTCTTCAGGATTTTCTTGAACTCTCACAGTCGTTCTAAGAAGTAGGTGCTATTACTTTCATTTTACAGAGGAAGAAACTGATGGTTAGAGGGGTTAAATAACTTGCCCAGAGTGAAAAAACTGGGTAAACTGACAGTGCCAGGATTTGAACTCAGGTTTGTGACTCCTCTAGACCACAAGGGGCAGAAAAGTGTTTGGGGTTCTGGAGTTGGTTCCTTTGAGTCTAGGCCCGTCAAGGCTGAGCTTTCCTTGAACTCAGTTCTTATTTTAAGAATCATCCCCACCCCCAAAACGTAGCTGAATGCCAAGACCCTTGCTGGCCTGGCATCTGTGAGCAGGTGGTATAGTGCAATGGACAAGAGCACTGGACATGGAATTAAAAGAACAGGGTCATAGTCTCTAGCTGTGACATTTAACTCTGTGGGACCTTGCAATATTTAAAAAATACTTATGTGGAGGGTCTGACCATAGACCGATTCAATCAGTCTCTGGGGCTGACACTCCAGGCATTGTTATTTTTTTCAAGAGTTCCCTGGATATTTCTAATGTGCATCCACTGGTGAGAATTGCTAGTGAGAATTAGATGGTGATTGAGGCCTGCGCTTTTCAACTTTAATGTGCATGCAAATCATCAGAGGGTCTTGTTAAATGTAGATTCTCATTCAGTAGGTCTGGTGGTGCCTGGGATGCTGAATTTCTCACCAGCTCCCAGGCAAGGCTGATGCTGCTAGTCTGGGGGTCACACACTCTGGGTAGCAAGGGGCTCGAAGTCTCTAGGTACGAATAAAAGAACTTGCCATTCCCCTGAGTTAGATGGTTCCCTTCTCACCAGCCCTGGCCAGGGCTGCTGCCAATATGAGGGGAGCAGGCAGGCTCTCACTCTCCCATGGGCTCTGTGGCTCAGGCAGATGATGTAGAATTGTATGAAAGAGGAACACAGCGGGCAATGCCCTTCTTCCTTCCTAGTATCGCCTACCTCTTTCAGGCTTAGGAAGGAGAACTGGAGTGATGAGGTGGGAGACACCTATTTCCTTACTTCTCCTTCTCTTTGTTCTGCTTCCAGCCATAAGTGACTGAGGGCTGCAGTGAGATTTCAAGGGTGTGTTCATAGCCTCCAGGCCTTTTCCTGGGGATTGCTTTCCTGCCTGGGGTGACCATACCAGACGTGTGACTCTTTAGGGGTCACTGGCTCCTCCTGGAAATTCTGACTTGGTCCATCCTTTGGCACCTCCCTTTTGTCCTAAGGATAGGAAAGTGGAGCTGGCTGCTGCCAGAAGGTGCACTGGGGCGGGGGAAGGGCCTTCTCCTGGAAAGGGGTGGCAGGGGCAGGGGACAGGGAAGTGTTTGCGGCAACTGGGATTAGCTGTCTTAACAACTAAACCATGTCCTTCAAATGCTCAATGGGCCAGCATGAAGTCCCTTAGGGATGGTCTCACCACATCACCCAGACCACCACTGGCCCAGAAACCCAGCTTCTTTCCCAGGCCTCCATTGCCCCCTGCCAGCTGTGCTGTGGCAGGGCAGGAGCAGAAGTACTGCTAATTGGCCTCTGTTGGAACAAACATTTCTCAGGGAATCTCAAAGGTCCTGGTGATCTCTAGATGTCTATCAGAGGTTAGAAAGTTGTAGTAATGTAAAACACACACGTTCACACACACATATACACAAATACATTTCTTTCTAGAAAGAGCTGTAAATTAGGGTACAGGAGCCCTGGGATCTGGAACCGGTTTTGCAAATTGAAGTTCAAGTACAGATGTTCACATTCACTTCCTCTACCTCAAACTGTGTCCTACAACTCCCATGCTAACCTCTGTCATTTGCTCCTTACCACAAGGTGTTGTCTCTTTACTCATCCGCTGCCTTCACTAGCCTGAGAGCCCCTTAAAGAATGCCTGGCATCCAGTAGCTGCTTAGGAAATACTTGTCAAAGGAGGAGATGACATCTACTTACATAAGCAGGCCCGGATAGAAGCAGGTGTCCACCAGCGTAGCTGCAGAAACACCCTTGCACACATGTGTACGTGCACTAATGCACATGGCCACTCATGCATCGCACCCACCAGTGGAGTCTACACAGAGACATGCCCAGACAGCTGAGAGTATATGCAGGAAACATGCATGCGCACACACACACACAAAATTCAGGTGCATGCATGCAGACTAAGGTGCTATGGATATAGACAGGTGTGTCTTAGTTTCCTGGCTGCTAAAACAAATACCACCCAATGGGTTGACTCAAACAATGGGAATTTATTGGTGCACGGTTTTGAGGCTAGGAGAAGTCCAAAATCGATGTGTCAGCAAGATGATGCTTTCTCCCTGAAGACTGTGGCATTCAAGGACTGGCTGCTGGTGATCCTTGGGTCCTTGGCTTTTCCAACAACATGATGGGTCCCTTGATTTCCAGCTTCTTTCTCCTTCACTTGGCTTTCTCTTCATAGAGCTTCCATTAATTGGATTAAGGCCTAACCTAATTCAGTTGGGCGACAACTTAACTAAAAACATCTCAGAAAGATCCTATTTACAATGGGTTCACTCCCACAGAAATGGATTAAGATTAAGAACATGTTTGTTTGTCCCTCTCCCCCCGCCCCCAGGGGTACATAATTCAACCTACCACAAGGTACGTGAACCCAGATCACATGCAGACCCATATGATTCATGGATGTGAATGAAACATGGCTACAGCTGTGTGCAGAGACAGATGCTGGGGTGGGCTCCCACCCTCTATGTGCACTCACCGAGATGCACAAGTGTTCATCCCCACTCTGCCCAATTTGGTCTGCAAGCCTTCAGGGGCTTCAGAGGCTGCAGAACCTTCTCTTCTTCCCCTCAAATCCTCATCGGTATGTGACCCTTGAAGAGCCTATTATTTTTTTCTGACTCGCTTCTGCCTTTGCCCATTCTTCCTTCTCTTGACTACCCACACAGCATCTCTGAAAATACTGTTTTGTTATTTATCTTATCAGCCCCGGCTGCCAAGATCTCCTCCTGAATTTCCTTGTGGGAGAGGGCTGGGAAGCGAGAGCTCTTCCTGTCTTGGAAAAGCCCCACCAGTCTCCTTGGAGTCCTCTGGTCAGTGGGGCCAGACGAGACTCTGGCCACAGGCACTAAGGAAATGGAGGAAATGGTGGGGACAGGGCTCTGTGGCCAGAGCAGCTCCCACGGTCCCAGTTGCACTGCTCTCTGGCACCACCTGGGTGGGGAGCATATAGCCACCCAAGCAGTCCCAGAGCTTTGTCGCTGGTATGCAGCCTACCCTGCCCAAGAGGTCTCCTGTATGGCTTCAGTCAAGTCGCACATCTTCCCTGGGGCAGGCACTCACAAGGTAGAGGTGGAAGTCCACCCAACCTTTGCCCTCCAAGACTCTCTCACAGCCAGCACTGTGTCAGCATGACGTTTGGCACTAGATTGTGCAACAAATAGGCAGCTAGAGGGGCAGCCAGGCTCCTGGGGGTGGTCCAGGCTCCTGGTGGGGAGAAGGCTGGAACTTGATGAGTAGTGGGGAAGGAGAGCAATGGGGGTGCCACTGTGTCAGAAGGGAATGGCCTCTGGAATTGGCATCAGATTGAGCTTAGACCCCAGCCCCAGCACTGAGGCTTCTTCATCTGTGAGACTGGAGAAAAGTCACTTCCTTTCTAAGTCTCACTTTGTATTTCTATACAACGGGGTAGTAGAACCATCTTCAGAGGTGGCTGTGTGTGTGTAATGAGGTTTGGTTATCAAAGGGCTAGAGAGTGTTAGGTGTGATGATAAGAAAAAGAAGTTTTGTTTATCACTGGGTATCTCCTTGCTGGACTGGGATGGTTTACCCAGAGCCTGGGAAGGGGGTAACAAGGGGTGGGGATAGAGAACACAGCTGTGGCTTCTCATTCCAGCAATACTTCTTGACCTGGGACACTGGTGTGGGTTGCTGGTTGGTGGATTCTGTTCTTGGGCAGGGGGCGGAGGTGGGAGTGGGGGTGGGAGGGGATTTGGGACTGGCAGAGGAAAGAGGTTCAAAAAAAGGCTGTGGCCAGGCCAAACATGCAAGCAGGGCTTGGGGGACCAGAGGGTAAATCCTAACTGGGTCCAGCCTGGAGCAAGTGTGCCAGCCCCTCTTACCATTTCCCTGCTGAATCCATTTCTCTGCATGTTTTTATGCCCCTGTTGTTTCAGAAGCAGAGGCCAAAAAAGCGTGTGAGTGGCTCCAAGCGACAGGATTCCCTCAGTATGCTCGGCTTTTTGAAGGTAAGGCCACTGAGTTGCTGTCCCCACGAACCCACACCTTTCCTTATCCCTGTTTCTTACCTGTAGAATGGGGGCACAACAGATCCTTTTGCCTGTGTATCCTTGTCCTGTTAAAATTTCTCAGGAACTTTGCTCTTGTAGTTACAATCTTTCTCTCCCACATCATCATCTCACTACTGGATCGCTCTCATCAGCTTCTGCAAGCTCCATTGTTTCTCATGTTTTAAAGTACCTTCTTTTGACCAGGGTCACTGTTTGTATAACTTCTGAGGACGCCGTTTGCATGGCTATAGTTCTCTGTTTTCCTTTCGAGTTGTTCATATTTGCTGTTTCCATTTCCCCTCTTCTTCCCACACCCCACTGTAACCTGGCTTCACCCCCACCTCGCTGACAAAACTGTCCTTGTCAAACTCAAGTGTGGCAGATTCAGTGGTCACTTCCCAGTCCTCATCTAGCTCGATCTCTCAGCAACATCTAGCACAGTTGGCGACTCCTTCCTTTGGCTTCTAGAACACGTGCCTCTCCTGGTCACTGGCTACCCCTCTAGCCGCTGCTTCTCGGACTCTTTAGCTAACTCTGCTTCCTGCTATCTAAATGTTGGGGGCTCTCAGGGCTCAATCCTGGGCTACCCTAGCTGCTTGCTGGGACTAGTGCACTAGCCTCCTTTCTGGCCTCCCTGCTTCCACTTCTGCCCTCTGATCATCCATTTTCTACACAGCAGTTAGAGGGATCCCATTAACCATAGGTCTGACTATGTCACTTCTCTGCTCCAAACCCTCCAAGGGCTTCTCAGCACTCTCAGAATGAAGTAAACCCAAATACTGTGCTCTGGGTGACAAGACTCTGCTTTGTCCAACTTCCATTTACTACTCCCCCCTTTGTTCATGACCTTCTAGACTCCTTCCTACTACTTGTCCACACCAAGCTCTTTCCTTCCTCGGATCCTCGATATTACCTCTGCCTGGAACTCTCTTCCTGGGCTCTTTCTCATCCTTCAGGATGCAGCTTGGAAGTCACCTCAGAAACGCCTTCCCCAACCACCATCTTTACAGGGAGCCCCCGCCCCCACCCCCAGCCTCTCTTGACCCCTTCACCCTGGCTCATTTCCTTCATAGCATTTCCGTATCTATATCATCTTGGTGTTTAGGGTATGGTTTGTTACACCCATCTCCCCCATGAAAGCCTGAATTCCACAAAGGCAGGGATCATTTGATTAGTTTTGTCTTCTTCAGGGCTGAATCCCCAGGGTCTTGCACAGTGCCTGGTACCCAGTAGGTACTCCATGAACATTTGTTGAACACTTCAATGAATAAATGGGATTGTTTTACCAATAAGGCTGAGCGGTATGGGGCTTCTCGGATTTTCTCTCCCCCTCCTCCCTGTTCCTTCCTTACTCTTCTCCCCTCCCTAAATCCCAGGGAGCAGGACTCCCACTGTTCTGGACAATAGGGGGAAGTGAGGTATTGTTTGGCTCTACACCATCCCTTCTGTCCTCCTTCCCTCCCATCCCCCTCCACCTTGGGCCAGGGAGGAGGTTCCCTGTCTGAACAGCCCAGGATTCAAAGGGGGCTGGGGAAGCCCAGGTTGGCTCTTGGCAGCCACCCAGGGCCTCGTGCCTGCTGTCCCCTGTGGATCTGCCTCGTTGACTGATGGGGTCCTCTCATCCAGCTCAACCCTCCTGGCCTCTCTCTGACCTTTCCCCAGACTTCCAACTGTGAGCTCTCTGGATCCCCCTGCTTTGCTCTGGGTGGTTTTCCTTCTGCTTTGGCGCTTCCCTTCCCACTTCCCCACCTTCCCTGGCCTCTCCCTTCCAGCTCATGGGTGCTTGGGGCTGAAATTCTGACTGGCCACCCTGGACTCATCTTTGCTTCTCTCTGCCATGCAGAAGGTTCCTTCCCCCTGGACATTGGCTCTGTGAAGAAGGACCACAGTTTTCTGGACGAGGACTCTCTCGGGGCCCTGTGCAGGTAGGGGGGGTTGGCTGAGGGCCAGGCCCAGGAAGCCAGGGGCCTGGCTTGGGGCTTCCTCATGGAAAAAACAATCCCTTGTACCCTCTAACAGAGGAAAAGCCCAGCATATACAAAAACGTGCTGTCGTCTTCTGTATTCACTTTGCACGTTTTGTTTTCTGTGTCTGACACCCTTACCCACCCAATCAATCTAGCTAGAAAGCCAAGATCTTGCCTTGATTCTTCTCTCCCTTAAGTTTTGTCCTCCATACATTCCTCTGATTTAGCCCCTCTCTTCTCACAGCACCTTGTCCTTGTTTGAGGCCAAACCACAACTTCTCCTTGAATCTATAGCAGTGACCTGCTAACTGGCCTTCTTGTCATCAGGCCACTTCCTCCCCACCATCCATCCTCTTCACACAGCCACCAGAGTCAGTTTTTGAAAGCTCCTCGGCTTGAAATTTGTCACTGGTTCCCCACTGCCTACAGGGAAAAGTCCAAAGCTTTTAGCATGACACCCAAAGCCCTTTGCAACCTGGCTCGGACTTACCCTGTCAGCCTCAATCCCACCCCCTCACACCCATGTTGGTGTGTCTACTTACCATTTCCCTCCATATTTTGTCACAGGCTCCTATCCAAGTCTGAAAGAAGAGTCCCTGTTTCTCTAGCCTTCACAATCCCATTTCTGTCCTCCAGGAAGTTTTTCTCTGATGGCACTTCATGGAGGCTCCTTGTCCCACTGTATGTCTGTCATGCCTTTTCTAGACTTTTCTTGTAGCAGTTTGTCTCCACATCTATAAGTTCCTTGAGGAATCTTCCCAGCATCTTGCCTGACTTTTAAACCTTCACAAACACTGAGGCTTAGGATAAGTTTTGATGACTTGGGCATGTGAAATGCTGGATAGATTTTTGCATCTTTGAGGTATCTTGGTAGGCTCTGCCAGGCTTTAGGGATTGGAACCCCCAGGTGAATACAGCTTCATTTCATTGTAGGAGGCTGATGACCTTGAACAATTGTGCCTCGATGAAACTGGAGGTTCATTTTCAGTGCAAGCAGGTGAGTCGTGGCAGGGGTGAGGGTCTGTACTCTTGTGACACTGTAGAGAACCCAGTACATACATGAGCCAATTGCAAGATGACCTCCAGTACCCAGGGAGCCTGGGGTATCCAGAGTGGTGCCTTGCTTCAGCCTGGGAGTAGGGGTTTAGGAGGCTTTACATGGTCGCTGGGCTTTGGGGAGTCTGGTCTAGAGGTTGACGTGTGAGACAAAGTACCCTGGCCCATGTGCTCACCCAACCCCCTCAGCCCACTCAAGTTATCAATAACTTGGCTTAGTGATGGCCCCTTCCTCAAGGAAATCTACCTGCCTCCACTACTTGCTCTGTGAAGGCTAAAATTCCTGAAATAGGGGGTAGAGACAGAATTGCATAATGCAATGGAAAGATCATGGCCTATGTGGTTCTTAGAAATCAGGACCCCCATCCTCACCCCCTCAAGCTCTTTCCCCTCTGAGCCTCATCTGCCCCATTGTTACATGAATTGGGGGGAACTAATTTTCTCTAATGGCCTTTCTTTCTGAGTCTGGGATGGCAGAAATTAAGAGGACTTTTGGTCTGTACATAGCTCTGGAATGAGGGCTGAAAGACCCCATCCTTTATTGGGGACAGGCTTTGTTGGTTTCTTCTGGGATTTCCTCCACCAGAGGCCTGCTGCCAGGTGGAACAGTGAAGTTGCCAAAGCCCTGGCCTGGGAAGCACGAGACCCCTGGGACCTGGTCCCAACTCTGCCATTGACAAGGCAAGCCTTGTTGCCCTCTCTGGGCCTCCGTTTCCCCACCTTGCAAAGGGGGAGACGAAGTAGAAAATCTAAAATCTCCTTCCAGATCTGGCATTCTGTGGTTCTAATCTAAGACTACAGCCTAGAGATTTGGGAGGCTGCTGAGGACAGGAGGTCAAGATACCTGGGTTCTAGGTCGGGCTTGGCATGCCATTGAATGACTTTGGGCAAGTTGCTTCTCATTTTTGGGTCTCAATGTCCCTGTCTATAAACCTGGGAGAATAGATGGAATAGATGATTGTTGC
>JAQZBX010092479.1:0-12253 GCA_029593785.1 Cabassous unicinctus
CACCGCTCAGGCCGGCGTGCCCTCACAAGGAGGCCTCGGGACGCAAACCCGGGCCTCCCATATGGTAAACGGGGGCTCTATCCACTGAGCCACACCCGCTTCCCATCTCTGTGTCTTCTTGTCTTCTTTTTAGGAGGTACCAGGAATGGAACCCGGGACCTCCCATGTGGGAGGGAGGCGCCCAATTGCTCGAGCCACCTCCGCTCCCTGCTTGTTGTGTCTCTCATTGTGTTTCCTCGTCGCGTTATCTCGTTGTGTCATCTTATTGCATGAGCTCGCCACGCCAGCCCGTCGCGTCAGCTCACTGTCTTGCTCGTCTTCTTTAGGACGCACCGGGAACCGAACCCGGGACACCCCCATGTGGTAGGTAGGCGCCCAAATGCTTGAGCCACATCCACTTCCCAATATATTTCTATTGGTCAGGACTGTCTATCCTGGTGGTTCTCAAATGGGCAAACTGTCCAGGAGACATGTGTCAATGCCTGGAGACATTTTTGGTTGTCACAGCTAGAGAAAGGAATGATGCTGGCATCTAGAGGGCAGAGGCCAGGGAAGCTGCTAAACATCTTACAGTGCTTTGTAGGCCAAAAAACGGCCCCTCAAAAGACAGCCACGTCAAATCCCCAGAACCTGCGAATGCTACTTCAAATGGTAAAAGACGTGATTTAACTCAGGTTCTTGATATGACGAGTTTATTCTTGATCATGCTGGTGCGTCCTGAGTGCCATCATGAGCATCTTTATAAAATAAAGGCAAAGGGACATTTGACACTGACACACAGAGGAGACGGCCATGAAGATGGAGGCAGAGATTGGAGTGCTTGGCCACAAGCCAAGGAGCACCAGGAGATACCAGGGATTTGCAGAGGCAAGGAACAGATTCTCTCCCAGCACCTTCAGAAGGAGCAGGGCCCTGCTGACCCCTTGATTTTGGACTTCTGGTCTCCAGAATTGTGAAAGAATAAATCTCCGCTGTCTTAAGCCACCACGTTTGTGGTGATTTGTTACGGTAGCGCTAGGAAATAAATACAAATGCACAGGACAGCCGCCACAAGGCATGATTCAGCCCCCAATGTCAGCAGAGACCTTGAGCTAAAGAAATTAACTGATAAAATCTAGGAGCTTAAAGTGAACAAGTGACTAACCCACAGATCTATATTTACAGAATGGAAATAGATATGATATTGTCATCTATAATCAATAAACTGCTGTTTGCAATATAAAGCGCCTGAGGCCAGAAACTGTCATCCCACGCATGCTGCATGGGACAAGAAAGCTTGGGAGAAAAGGAGAGGACCCAGAACAGACCAGCACACACTGCTCAGCTGTCCCCTGGTTGTGACGTGTCACCAGCATACTGGAGGGTGTTCTCACAGCCCCTAATAGATTGTTTGCAGTTTGCAGCACATACTCCTGGGCATGAATATTCACAAAAAATATTCACAACAAATCTCATAAGGTCCCATGTGAAAGACCCTATTACTAATCATTTAGATCTGTTGGAACCTTCCATAATAAAAGATGATAGTGTTCCAAATGAGCAAAGTTAGGTAAGAGATCCATCTCAGCGAAGTTTATTTCTGCCTGAACGTGCCATGTGTTTTAGAGAAGTGAAGAATTGGCTTAAATCAGTCCTACCCTGGCTTTTCTTTTGAAGGTGTGCCTGAATCCAAATGGTTTACTTGCCACATGTTTTTTCTTATTTCAATGTAATAAGCAGCTTTGGTTATTTCAGCCTTCTGGTTGTTTGGATCTCAGCTAGTGGATACAACCATATAGTACTTGGATTTGATGCACAAAGTCTTTAAAGTTGATGGCTCAAAAGGTTTGGGAGCTTTGGCTAAAGCTTTGGAACCCCTCCTTCTCTATTTCCACATTTATGCAAGGGAGAAGCACAGTGCTTATCACTGACGTTCTTCACAAGTAACTGCAGGGAAATAATTTTCCTTATTTAGTCCCCAGGGATGCAGACCTACCCCCTTTCTTCCCCATGCCCCACTGCCGCTTTCCCCTTCATGAGTTTGCATTTTAATTTCCAGGGCACCTTGGGTTATTCCTAACAGGCAGAAAGTTTTCTTCCCTTCAACTCACAATCTACAAAATTCAGGCAAAAATAAGACTTTACTTGGAAGCAAAAACAAATTGGTTAGTGATTGGGGAAAGAAAATTATCTTGTTATGGAAACCACTTGAGGAAGACGAGGATTGGTCTGTAAATACCGTGCTGCACCATTAAACCGCAGGAAGGCAAGAAGGAAACCGCTCTGCTTTCCGTACTTCAGTACCTCACGTCACCTCCCGTCCCCTCCCTGCCTGGCCAGAGCCATCAGCTTACTTTAAAGCATAATACTTTTCTGGAGTAAAACCAATCTATGAAAAGTCCTATCCTTTGGATAAAAATAAACACAAGTAATTTATATTCTCTGTGCAGTACAATTAAGTTGAAGAGCAGGGAGAGCATGTCAGAAATATTCAGGTTGTCCTTCTGGGTACACGGTAGGTTTGTATTTTCCCACCCTTTTGAATTTAGGCACAGCCACGTGAGTGTATGGGGCTAATGAAATGTGAGCCAGAAGCTTTGAGAAAAAGTGATCATGGAAGCACGTGTCGACCTGGAGCCTTGAGTGACAGATAATCTGAGTCCCTGTGTAGATCCGCTTTGGCCATGTCCCGTGAGCTGTTAAGTCAGAGGTTTGGAGTTTTCATTAATGCAGCATACCCTAGCTTATCCTGCCTCATAAGACCCTTATAGCTAGTATCTTTTCTGTGCCTTTTTCCAAATACTGCTTACTTCCTCCCAACCTCAAGTAGAGGGAATTTTAAAAACACCACTTGAAAGTATTAATTACAAATAGAAGAATGCATTTAACGTCCCTAGAGCCGTATCAAGGAAGAAGAAAGTCATCAACTCTCAACAGCCCTTTTACCTGCCATTGTGTACATGTGGCTGTTTGTCCGTTTTGTTTGCACAGTGCCAACTTCACCATGCTCAATATGGTTGCTTGGCTGGGTTTTTCTTTTTCCTCCACATTTTATCCATGCCAATTCAACCATGCTGCCACAGGATAATTTTCACAATGGCCACTTTTTCCATGCCCTACTTTTGGTTGCAACCAGTTTGCCATGATTTTTGATGTTTGCAGACCTGAGATGACTCTCTTAGAAAGGAGATTACCAACTTGGAGCACACCTGCAGTGACTGAGGCTCTGCATCCAGATTTTCCATGCACTTTATTCCCACTCGTCCACTGCGCACCGACCACAAGCATGCAACATGAAGACTGAACACTAATCAAAAGAGAGAAGTGGGTTGCTTGTGGCACTGTCTCAATAGGAAATTCTTCCAGCCACCAGGGCATGCGTTGAACCCGTGACTATGGATGCTGGTGGCTGACGCTGTGCACCTGCTGACTATCAATAACTTGACATTTTCCTTATTTTTCTTTTTTGTTTCCACTTAGTTTGCTATTTTACCAAAATGGAATGTGTACATAATAAATTTAAAAAATCAAATAAGTCTACAAGGCCTTTAATGGAAAAGTACAGTCCTTGGCTCTATCCTTCCTGATCCCTGACCTACACTCCTCTGATGTCTACTTCAAAATCTATTTGCTGTTTTTGTCTTCATGTTTGTAAATAACTTGCTTCCATTGTGTTACTTGATTTTTCATATTTAGATAGATATACTTGTTTCTCATTGTAGAACATAAAAATAGCTTTATTGCACTGATGTCTTTCTCTCCACGTATAATCAGTTCTTGCTGGGTAACAAAGCACCCCAAAACTTATTGGCCTAAAGCAACAATTTATTTACTCACAATTCTATGGGTCAGCAGTTTGAACTTGGCTCAGCTGGAAACCCTTCTGGCCTCAGCAGAGTTCGTTCACGCAGCCGTGGTCAGTTGCCGGGTTGGTGGAGGGCTGGCTGGCCCAGGTGGCTCAGCTGGGATGGCTCTTCCATGCCCCACGACACCTCTCATCCTGTCAGGCTGGGCCAGGCTTGTTCACACAGAGGATGGGCAGGTTCCACAGAGTAGGTGGCAGCTGTGAAGTTTCTTGAGACCCAGGCTCTGAACTGGCTCGCTGCAACTTCTGCTGCATTCTATTGCCAAAGAAGGCACAAGGCCCGACAGATTTGAGGGGAGGAGAAAGAGATTCTACCTTTGATGGGAGGTGCTATAGAGTCACATTGCAATGATCCATCCACGGGATGTGAACCCATTGTAAGTAGGACCTGTTGATGAGGTTACTTCAGTTAAGGTGTGATCCAACTCAATCAGGATGGGTCACTTTATAAAGGAATGAAATTCAGATGCAGAGAGAAAGCCATAGGAAGCAAGAGGCTGAAATGGAACCCAAAAGAGAAAGAAGGAACCAGGAGGCGCTGCCATGTGCCTTGCCATGGGACAAGCTAAGGTCCTGGAACGCCGCAGTCTTCAGGGAGAAAGCATCGCCTTGATGACGCCTTGATTTGGACATTTTCCTAGCCTCAAAACCATGAGCGCATAAATTCCCATTGTTCTACCTGATCTATTTCATGGTATTTGCTTAAGCAGCCCAGGAAACTAAAACACACGATCTCACTGGGATAAAATCAAGGTGTCGGCAGAGAATATGTTTCCTTGCCTTTCCCAGTTTCTAGGAGCTGCCCATATTCCTTGGCTCATGGTCCCTTTTACCATTTTCAAAGCCAGCAACAGTGGGCCAAGTCCTTCTCACATCGTGTCACTCCACCTTCTCTTCTGTCACTCTCTCCCACTTTAAGGACCTACCAGGTAGTCAAGGATACTCTCTCTACATAAGGTCAGCTGATTAACAATCTCACACCTGCAACTTAAATCCCCTTTGCTATATGTTGGAGAGTGAATCATGTATCCATAAGAGACATGTTCAGATCTTAATCGCTTTCCTGTAGGTATGAACCCATTTGCAAACAGAACCTTTGACGATGCTATTATTTAAGGGGTGGACTCATTTGTGAACAGGCTCTTCGAAGATTCTATTTAGTTGAGGCCAATTAAATCAGGGAGGGCCTTAATCCACATGACTGGAGTCCTTATAAATAGGCAGAAGAAACTTGGACACATTCAGTTAGAAGCCAGAGGGAGCCGATGCGGCTCAGTGGTTGAGCGCCAGCTTCCCATATATGAGCCCCGGGTTCAATCCCTGGCCTCGGAAGCCAGAAGTCAGAGAAAGCACAAGAGGAGACCAAGAAGACACAACACCATGTGACGAAGGCAGAAACAGCAGCCAAGGAACTCCAAGGATTGTGGCAAGCCAGCTCCAGAATGCTACAGGCTCTGGGAGAAAGCACACCTCGTTGAGACCTTGGTTTTGAACCTATAACTTCCCAAACCTTGAGACAACAAATTCTTTAAGCCAACCCTCTAGCATCTGTCGTAGCAGTCCTGGCAAACATAAGGTAACATATTTATGGGTTCCAGGGATTAGGACATGGACATCTTTGGGGGGGCATTATTCAGCCTACCACAGCACTTGCAGATATTTTCTTTTGGGCTGACCAGTTTACCCAAAGAGGAAGCCTCCTTGCTCCTGTCAGTCATGTGCAAGCCTGGCTGCCAGCCTCTGGGGGCAAGAGGAAAACGGTGTGGGGTGCTGCTGTTTGGCCTGCAGATGGCCCCTTAATCTCCCTGGTTTCCACAGGGCACCAGTGCCCTCAGCTCTGCCCAGTGTTCCCGAATTAAGAACCTTCTCATTCAAGGTCTCTTGAGAAGAAGCCTCCAGCCTCAGGCTGGGTGGGAAGGGGACAGCTGCCTGGCACTGCAGGGTCGAACTGCTGCTTACACAGACTGTTAGCCACCCTGCTGTGCCCAGTCCTTCTCACAGCGGGTGCCTTTATTCTGAGACTCTCCCTGGTCTGTGGCTCCATTCAACCTGGTTTTTGGATTTTTATCTTGTAGGCTCTAACCGTTTGTTTTTTTCCTGTCTACTAAGTCAGGAAAGCTAGCTCTCTCGCTTTCAAAATATTGTCGTTTCCTCTCTCGGTCCCAAAGTTTGTACTGACGTGTGCTTTTTCACTGTCTTGTTGTCATCTGAGGCGGACTTTGAGAAGGACCGGAGGTAAAATCATGCTTTTTTATCTGCCATGTTTAGCTAGAAGTCCCTATGGTTTTAGGAGCACTGAGCAATTATGAAACCAATTATATTCTTTGTGTTCCGCATGACAATCAGTTTCCATTAGTTTTCATTAAACACCAATGACAAGAATTCAGAAATTTTTGTATTCCCTGTGAAGAAAAAGAAAATGGAGTAAAGGCAGCTATTACCAGGTGGCAACCTCAAAATAGTAATGTCAAATTATCCTACTTTATCTGGTCCAGAGTAGGTGCTCAGTGGGGTATTTGTAGGAATTATATGATGCCTAAACTGTATTCTGAGACTCGTGCAGGTCCAGGCTTTCCTCCTCATGTGTCCAAGCAGAGGCCCACCCATGCATCTTGAACTGGTGCTGGATAAATACTTGAGTTATTCATTAGTTGTTTTTCTTCTGAGTTGAAGTTAGGAAAGCAAGCTCACTTCTCATTTTAAATATCCTAAATGGAAAGTGAAAAGTACCACATGATGATCAATTTCAATGAAGGTAAAATATTGAATTTCTTGGAATGCACAAAGCATTGATATTTATATATTAGTGATACTATTGGCAGCAGATCAGATAAATAATGTATAGAAAATGTGATTTTACCTCCTCCTAGCTATATTCAAATGTCATTATCTCCCTCCCTCAAGCATGCTATTTCCTATTGTTTTACTCTTTCCTGATAAATTCCATCCAAGCACTGAAAGCTTGGCCAAAAATATTTTTTAGGAGGTACCTGGGATTGAACCTAGGGCCTCGTACGTACAAAGCAGGCACTCAACCACTGAGCTACACCTGCTCTGCTGGCCAAATACTATTTTAACAATGCAGGCAGATGGCAAATGGGGTGGGACTATCACCCAGTTAGAGACAGTGTGGTGGCTATAATCTTAGTTTCTTTTTCTTACCACTGTGGCTCTTTTCACAAGTATTTGTTGTGCCTTTTGGGTGCCAGCAGTTTGTCCCATGTGAATATCTCTAAGAGGTACTGGGAGCTAGGGCTGGATTACCAGGGGCCTTTAGACATCCAGCCTTGTGCTAGACCACCAACCCATTCAGCTGCTTCGCAGGCTCCAAGTGAGGATGTGTGCTGCTCTCTGAAGCCCCAGGCCCATGTCTCCACTCGTGTTGGTTTCTTTGACACCTGGGAACAGCAGCTCCCTTGTGGCACCAGGGTGACACAGAAGCTTGGTGGTGTTAGCAAGGTCTACTTCTTCTCTGAAATGCTACTAATTAGCTGTTAACACATGCCACAGTCACACACACCTCAGTGCAAAGAACGCCTCACAACTACCAGTTCAGCCCCTGCATGAAAAGGTGATAACAAAAGTGAGAAAGAATGGATGGTTATGATACATTTTGTTTTTTCAGAGTTAAAGAAATGTTTTTTGATAAATTGTATATAGTAGTACTTTTGTTGTACCATATTTAAGATTCCAAACATAGGACCTCATCTGGGTGGGAAAACAGAAGGGGAGAAAAAATACTTCTTTGTAATCTGGTTTGCAAAGACATAAAAGGAATTGAAGAGATACTTATTATAACAACTAGCTTTGGCCTTGGGCACAAGCTCTCTTTTCTTTGGATTTCAGTTTTTCTCATTTGTAAACGAGGGGACTGGATTACTTTTTAGTTGAACTAAAAGGACTTTTTCCATGTTAATAATCTGAGGTTCCAAGGTAGGTGACTTTCAGAAGCAATGGGGAAGAGAACCTGTGAAAAGTCAAATCTCCCGTTATACAAGGATTTGTTATATCCATCTTGGGTTTAGCACCTCTATAGAAACGTAGGTGTTAGAAATTGTAATGAGTAAAGGACATGCTGAAAAATTTAGAGGGAAGAAATAAGAGATTCCTGTTGTTTTCTAATAGTAATATTATTGTTTGAAAAGCTCTGTGCTTTGGGCAATTGTCATCTTATGTATCAAAGAACATGTTGTCATACTTATGTTCCCATTTCTATTCCAAGAGAAATTTTGTAACTATCACTGTGATTGGCCCCTCTGTCCACTCTCTGGGGGTTTCTAACCTTGTGGGAACCCTCTAATGGGGGACACTATTTTCCCTTCCCCTGTATATGAATGCTGAGTGAATACACACACATTTAGACAAAGGTGTACACTATTCTGATTTTAATGAGCCAAAATTTAAGGAAAACATTAATTTGCTAGGCTAATTAACTCTTATCTACTCAAGACGTGCCTTGGTGCCCGTCCCAGGAGTGCTGTGCAAATTAAAGTTCCCAGGGATGAATGTTGTTGCCATGTCAGTCAACGAATGCCTTAGCGACTACTCTTTGCAGAGCTCTAGAAGATTACAAAGAATACATTTCTGCCCTCCAGGAGATTCTACTCTGGTAAATAGAGAGGCACACACCTCACAAGAAAGATGAGGAGCATACTCTTTCCTTCAAACTACTGCGAGGCCACTGGGAGAGCAGAGCGTAATCCAAGCTTGGGAGGAGGATGCTGAGAAATGGGCAAAAGTCTCTAAGTAGGATTGGGCCTGGACAGAAGAAGGACATGCCAGGTGGAAGAGCAGCCCGAGAACTGTATGGGGTGAGCGATGGTGAGCACCCTGCGTGATGGAGCAAAAGGTGCCGGGGGTGCGTGATGAGACTGAGAGCCGGAGACGTAGTTGGAGATCTTCCCATGGGGGGCTTTGGACCTTTACTGACAGAAGGAATTAGAAATAGAAGAATTTTGGATGGGAAGTCATCCTGGTCAGAGCTATTCTGTAAGAAATGACAGTAAGGAGACTGCAGGTTGAAGAGATGGCGGCCAGCGAGTGCTGCTGCCGAGCAGTTCCACGACTCCAAGATCAGGTTCCCGCTGCCCCACTGCGTCCTGTGACGCCAGCACAAGCCGAGCGTCGCCACCTGGAGACCCAACACCTTCTTCCAGGCCCGCTCCAGGACCAGCCCCAATAAATCCATGCAACTCCCCACCTCCAAAAAATAAAAGAAAACAAAAGCTGGAGACGGTCCCAGTTGAGGCAAGAGGTAAGAAAGACCTAAACTAAGACAGTGAAAACTAAGAAGAGAGAATGTAACATTAAGGTACAAGTTTTTGAGAATGAGGTACTTACTCGGGGCAGCGAACCCTCACGCCATGTATGTCTGAAGCCTGAGTCCAAGCCCAGGGATGCAGGAGAGGGGAAGGCAGGGAAACCTTAGAGGTTGAAAATGTAAGAAAATAAGAAAAATGCACATTAAAGTTACAGAGTGCCATTTCTCACCTCCCAACCAAAAGCTGGACAACACTTCTGGTGAGGATGAAGAGAGAAACACACTCACGTTTTGTGCATTAAAGTGTGAAGTGACACAACCCTTAGGGTACTATGGTGCGAGCTGCCAAATCTACGGCAGCGTTTCTCCTCTGACCCAGCAATCCTACTGCACCTGCATAAAGCAACACACAGACACACGCGCAATACGCGGTTAGTAATCGCAGCATTATTTGCAGTAGCGAAAGATTGAAACCTTTTCAGAAGATTGAAAACATAATATGTTATGAAAGAAACTGGGAGCATAAACAATTGGAATACGTCGCAGCTGAAAAAGGGAGGAGGGAGGTTTTTCACGTCTTGATACAGAATAAGCTCCAGCTTAACTTACTGTTAAGTTGGAAAAAGTACGTTGTAGAGCAGATATAAAGTTATCTTTTGTGCTAAAAATGGGGGAGAAACAAGAATATGTATTTATACTTGCCTTTGTCCTGGCAAAAAGAAACACTGGAAAGATAAACAAGAAGCTAGTAACAACTGTTTACCTCTAAAGGGAGGAGGAAGGTAGGAACAGAAATCAAAGCTAGACTGCTCAGTAGATGTCTTTATTTCATTTTGATTTTTGAACTATGCAAATATGTTAACAATTAAAAAACAGCCACACTGTAAAATTTAAAACTGCAACTGTGACAAATACATAAATGAGAAGTACGTAGTATTATGACAGCCAAGGAAGATTTGACGTAATCAGAGAGGCCAGGGACGGTCTCCTTGAAGGGGCGGCTCTTGAGCTAAGATCTGGTCGGAGGAGCGGAGAAATGCATTAGAATCAGGGAAAGGAAAGCCTGTGCAAAAGCCCTGAGACACGCAGAAAGTGGTGCTTGCAGAGAACCGAAAAAAAAAAAGGCAGCTTGGAGAAGAATCTATGAGCGGTAAGGCAGGCTAGACCACCTGGGGCTCGCGGGCCATGCTAAGAAAAGTTTTCTTTATCCTAAGAGCAATGCAAAGCTGATGTAGGGTTTTGAGCAGGCAGACGTGGGGGTAGGGCGGTGGGCGGCTGGGTTGGGTGTGAAGTTGTACTTTATCCAGGGGAATATTCCTAGTCACCCAAGACCGTACAGGAAAGGTTGGGTGTGGTCAACTACACTTGTTCTTAGAAAGAGCCATCAGCCCCCACGGGTCTCCCAAATTCACCTGTACAAACACACGCTGCATGCAGTGCTTGCTGACAGCATTCCACATATTTCAATTATGATCCATCAGTTGCTATTTGCTAAAAACATTACACAAATTGCACAAAGGATAAAGTTGTTACAGTCTAATTTACATTGGAACGTATCTTCGTTTCTAGGCAACCTCATTGCACTGGATAATGACGCCTCCCACCACCGAGACTCTTCCACAATCTGGTAAGTGAAATGAACGAGGGAACCAATTTCTGTTGTGTTCAGGCCAGTATCACAGCCTATTACATCCAGCCTGGGAATAAAACCCATTTTTAATGCACCATTTGATAAGAACACTTAACCTCAGTATGTGTTATAATTAGAGAGATAATTAGAACTTCACTAGAACCTCTTAAGACTAAGAACACATTTGAAATTCACCTAGAATGAAAATTGCATTATCTAAGACCAAGCCAAGCTATTTCTCCTTTCAGCTTTATCTTGCCTCTTCCCCCCACCCCAAAGCTTTTGCAGACTAATAAGAGAAAAATTTTATAGGTAGCGCCTACCACATAAGGCTAATGGCTTACGTTAAAAATTGCTTTACAGTTATTTGAAAAGAAAAAACAACTTAATTTTGAAAACCAGCTTCAGAGGCCAAGTATGGAAAAGGCCAAGCATGAGTCATGTATGCAGAGAGAAAAAACCGCTCTTGCATGAATCCACTCATAAAATGTTAATATATGCATAAGAAAATTGTGTTCCTTAATCTCTGAAGAAACACTTATCACTAAGAACCCTTTAATTCTTTTCCTGTGCTTGATTTATTAGCTTATGAAATTATGTTAATAGCCTTCATGTTAATGGTTTGGGGGCTCAAATGACCTGATTTTAATAATGAAGTAATTTATGCAATAAATGCAATCAGCATCTATGAATCTCACTTAACAGAACATATTGGTGATTAGCCAATGCTAAAGCAAGTGACTGTCAGCATGGGGCAATGTGTGTGCTTCTGCAGAGAAAACAGATCTCGCTGATGGGCGCGGGGTGGGGGCTGCTCGAGACACGTGATCTGAGAGCAGCTCTTGGCTGCAAAAGCTCTGTCAGGGAGGTTGAGACTGAACTTGAAATTAATTTACAAAAACTGATTCTGATACTTTTGTAATGTTAGCATAAATCTACAGGACAAGGAACACTTGTACCTTGGTCGGAGTGAAGTGATTTCCTGGAAGGAAATCGGGGCACACAGAACAGGGTATGGGGAAGTGGATGTGGCTCAAGCGACTGGGGTCCTGCCTACCACA
The DNA here is from genome assembly GCA_029593785.1 of Cabassous unicinctus. Classification (NCBI taxonomy): domain Eukaryota; kingdom Metazoa; phylum Chordata; class Mammalia; order Cingulata; family Chlamyphoridae; genus Cabassous; species Cabassous unicinctus. Next base: position 11,796 of record JAQZBX010092479.1, read on the forward strand.
TGAGAGATCTCGGGTTTGGTTCCTGATGCTTCCTAGACAAGAGCAGCAAGACAGTGAGCTGGCCCGATGGGCTGGTGCGGCGAGCTGATGCAATAAGATGACGCAACAAGGAGACACAAAGAGGAAACACAACGAGAGATGCAACAAAGCAGGGAGCGGAGGTGGCTCAAGCGATTGAGCGCCTCTCTCCCACATGGGAGGTCCCAAGGTTGGTTCCTGGTGCCTCCTAAAGAGAAGACAAGCAGACACAGAGAGCACACAGTCAATGGACAAGAGAGCAGACAGCGAGCACAAACAACAGGAGGGAGGGGGGAAGAATAAATAAAAAAAATAAATCTTAAAAAAAATTACTAAAACAAGAAAAGAACAGGGCATGTAAGGCAGGCAGAGCCAGCACCCTTCCTGGCAGCTGGCAGGGCACCAGCAGGGCACTGGGCCTCAAGGGGGTGGAGGGGGCA
>JAQZBX010092480.1:0-12269 GCA_029593785.1 Cabassous unicinctus
CTCTTTTCTGTTGTGCCATCTTGTTGTGCCAGCTCTCTGTGTGGGCTGCCAGCTCTCTGTGTGGGCTGCCAGCTCTCTGCGCATGCCCACTTTTTTGCCTTCACCAGGAGGCCCCGGGAGTCAAACCCAGGACCGCCCATATGGTAGAAAGGAGCCCAATCACTTGAGCTACATCTGCCTCCTGTATTTCTTCTGTGGACAGCTGTCATTTCAAGTCTTTTGCCCATTTTTTAATCAGATGGTTTGTCTTTGTATTGTTGAGTTATATGATCTCTTTATATATCAGTGCTATTAGACCCTTATCAGATATGTGATCGCCAAATATCTTCTCCCATCGAGTCAGCTGCCTTTTCACCCTTTTGATAAAGTCCTTTGAGGTACAAAAGTGTTGAATTTTGAGGAGGTCCCATTTATCTATTTTTTCTTTTGTTGCTCGTGCTTTGGGTGTAAGGTTTAAAAGAAACTACTGCCTACCACAAGATCTTGAAGATGTTTTCCTACATTTTCTTCTAGGAGTGTTATAATTGTCACTTTTATATTTAGGTCCTTGATACATTTTGAGCTAATTTTTGTCGAAGAAGATAAGGGTCTTCTTCCTTTCTTTTGGATATGGCTAGCCAGTTCTCCCAGCACCACTTGCTGAATAGACTGTTCTGGCCCAGCTGGGTGGGCTTAACAGCCTTGTCAAAAATCACTTGACTACAGATGTGAGGGTCTGTTTCTGAGTTCTTGAGTTGGTTCCATTGGTCAATCTGTCTGTCTTTATGCCAGTGCCATGTTGTTTTTAACACTGTAGCTAAGTAATATGCTTTAAAGTCAGGAAGTGAGAGTCCTCCAATTTCATTCTTCTTTTTAAAGACATTTTTGAGTATTCGGGGCCCCTTACCCTTCCAAATAAATTTGATTATTGGCTTTTCCATTTCTGCAAAAAAGGCTGTTGGGACATTTATTGGGATTGCATTGAATCTGTAAATCAGTTTGGGCAGAATTGACATCTTAATGATATTTAGTCTTCCAATCCATGAACACAGATATCCTTCCATTTATTTAAGTCTTCTTATTATTATATAATGACTTTTTTCATCCCTTGTAACAGTTTTGCATTTAAAATCTATTTGTTCAATATTAGTATCACTACTCCAGCTCTTTTTTGGTTACTAGTTGCATGGAATATCTTATTCCAACCTTTCACTTTTAACCTGTTTGTGTCCTTACATCTGAGGTTGAGTCTACTGTAGACAACATACAGATGACTCACATTTTCTTATGCATACTATCAGTCTATGTCTTTATATTGGGGAGTTCAAGCCATTAACATCAATGCTATTACTGTAAAGGCGTTACACTTCATCCATTTTGATCTTTGGTTTTCTGTTGTCATATCATAGTATTATCTATCCTTTTACCCTTAATTTTCATAATCTTCATTTCTAAACTGTTCTCCAAGTCTCTTGTCCTTGTTTTTCCCTTTCAGGCTGCAGCACTCCCTTTAGTTTCTCTTGTAATTCTGGTCTTTTGGTAACATATTCTATCAGTGTTTGTTTGTCTGTGAAGACTTTGAACTCCCCTTCATTTTTGAAGGACAGCTTTGCTGGATACAGAGTTCTTGGCTGGCAGTTTTTCTCTTTCAGTACCTTAAATACATCATACCACTTTCTTCTCTCCTCCATGGTTTCTGATGAGAGGTCAGCACTTAATCTTATTGAGTTTCCCTTGTATGGGATGCTTTGCTTTTCTCTTGCTGCTTCCAAATATCTTTATCTCTGATATTTGTCATTCTGAATAGTAGGTGTCTCAGGGTAGGTCTATTTGGATTTATTCTGTTCGGGGTGCATTGGCCTTCTTGAATATTGATATTTATGTCTTTCATAAGGGTAGGGAAGTTTTAAGTCATTATTTCCTTATTCTTTTTTTCCTTTTACATTTTCTTCTCCTTCTGGGATATCAGTAATGTCTATTTTTCCATTTTGCATTGTCATTCAAATTCTCTGAGACCCTATTCCATTTTTTCCATTCTCTTTTCTTTTTGTTCTCCCGTCTTTTCCAGTTCAGATGTTCTGTCTTCAAGCAATTCAAATCTGCTCTTATGTGCCTCTGATGTATTTTTAATCTCCTCCATCAGGTCTTTAATTCCTATAAGGTCTGTTACTTTTTTTTGTAGACTTTCAAATTATTCTTTATGCTCACCCAGTGTCTTCTTAATATTCTTTATCTCTTTAGTCATATTTTCCTTCTATTCTTTAAATTGATTTAGGAGAGTTGTGTGATTATCATTGATTAATTTGTCTTAATCCTGTATCTCTTCAGGATACTCGGTTTGTTCCTTTGGCTGGGCCATATCTTCCCATTTCCTAGTATGACTTGTAATTTTTTGCTGGTGTCTAGGCATCTGAATATGTTGGCGAATTTACTCTGATGGCCAATTTCTCTCTCTCTTGCCTATTGTTATCTTTTTCAAAGCTTTTCTTTGATATTTGGTTCAACTTCTCCTAAGTCTTTAAAATTGCCCAGCTTAAGTTGTCAACATTGTGCCAGGGACTCACTAATGTGGTACAGATTTTCTCCCAGAAGTCAGAGAACAGAGAAACCCAATTGTGGTTTTTATCCAAGCAATTTCCATATTGGCCAGCAGATGGCGCTCACTGGTGCCTCCTTTCCACGGAGGTATATTTCTCTTTTCCTTTGTTTTGTTCTAGCCAGAGCCAATATTCAAAGTGGGCTCTGCAGACTGAATTCACTGAAGAAAAACCCCCCAACTACCCCTTTCATTTCCCTTGTAACAGCTGACAGGCAGGAAGATGTCTGCTCCCCTCTCGGTCAGCTGGGATGAGCCAGGGGATTTACCCTCACTTGGGGATGGGGGAGGGGAGCCCTTCCCGGCAGCTGGGAGGTTTAGTAACTCAATTTGTTGTTTCAATTTGTTGCCTCTCTGTGCCTCACCCTCCTAGGAGTTGTGAAGCACTGTCCTGGTCTGATGAGCCCCAAAGCAGGTCCCTCGGGCAGCTTTTGGCTCTTTCTCCATTGTTTTTGTGAGATTGCTGAGCCTTGTCTACTTTATCTGATGCCATTTTCCCACAATCCTCTTCCATAATTATTTAATGCCATAAATTTCCCTCTAGGTACTGCTTTAGCTCTATTATACATTTTTACATGCTTTGTTTTCACTTTTATTGAGTTTAAAATATTTTCTAAATTCCCTTGAGAATTTTCTTTCACACATGGAATATTTAGACATATGTTGCTTAATTTCCCAATATTTTGGGATTTTCCAGCTATCTTTCTGTTATTATTTTCTAGCTTAATTCTAATTATGGTCAAAGGACATATTTGGTATGATTTTGAATATTTTGAATTTCCAGGGTAAGCATTGTGCCCAGAACGTGGTCTATAATGGTGAAGGTTCCATACAAGCTTAAAAATAATATGTACTCTGCTGTTGTTGGGGGAGCACTCCATAAATATCAATTAAGTGAAGCTGGTTTGTAAGTTTGTTCAGATCTTCGATATCCTTGCTGATTATCTGTCTATTCTTTCTATCAGTTTCGAGTGAGGAGTATGGAAGTCTGCAAGTTATATTTTTGGATTTGTTTAGCTATCCTTTCAGTTCCATCCGTTGCTCCTTCAAGTGTTTTGGAGCTCTGTTGTTAGAGGCATATACATTTAGTATTGCTATGTCTTCTTGGTGAATTGACCCTGTCATCAATTTGAAATGTCTCTACTGATTCCTGGTAATTTTCCTTGTTCTGAAGTCTACTTTGTCTACCAGTAATATAGCCAGTCCAGCTTATTTTTGATTAGTGTTTGCTTGGTATAACTTTTCTCATGCTTTGATTTTCAATCTATGTGAATCATTGTGTTTATGGTGGTTTTCCTGTAGATATCACATAGTTGGATATTTTTTTAAAATCCAATCTGACGATCTCTGCCTTTTAATTGGTGTGTTTAGATTATTTACATGTATTGATATGATCGGGTTTAGGTCTACAACCCTATTACTTATCTTCTGTTTGTCCCCTCTGTTTTTTTTTTTCTCTATTCCCCTTTTCCTGTCTTCTTTTGGATTATTTAAATATTTTTAGGATCCCTTTTGGCTATATCTCTTTGTATTATATTTTTAGTCATTGCCCTAGACAATATTATAATTTGTACTTAGAACTATCTCATGTTTTTAAAAGAACTTAAGGATAGAAAATTAATCTATTATATTTACCCAGATATTTACTATATATGTTATTCGATCTTCATTCCTGAAATTCATGTTTCCCTCTGGCATTACTTCCCATTACTTCCCATCAACCTGAAGAACTACTTTTACTGTTTCTTTGAAAGAAGATCTGCAGGCAGCACATTCTGTTAATTTTCATTATCATATGCTTTTGTATCCCTTCATTTCTAAAGGTTATTTTTGTTGGATATAGGATTATCAATTGACAAGTCTTTTCTTTCTTTTAGCACTTTCTTTTCTTATAATCAATACACAGTCATGTGAAACACTGTTTCTATGTTATGTATCATTTTTTTCTCTGGCTTCTTTCAAGAATTTTTATTTATTTATTTATTTATTTGTAGTGTAATTATGATGCACCTGGGTATGGCTTGTTCTTCAGATTTGACAGTCTCTAAACATCTGTTTTTACACAAACTCACTTTTGTCTCTGTCACGTACACCCTTTTTGGTATTGAATCCATGCAGTGCATTTTTTTTTTTTTTTTTTTTTTAAATATGGAAAGCTTCACGAATTTGCGTGTCATCCTTGCACAGGGGCCATGCTAATCTCTGTATCATTCCAATTTTAGTATATGTGCTGCCGAAGCGAGCACCATGCAGTGCATTTTTAATTTTAAGTATTGTATTTTTTAGCTCTAAAATTTTCATATGGTTCTTCTTATAGGTTATATTTCTCTGTTGAGAACTTCTGTCTCTCAATTCACTTCAAGAATGTTCAAGGTTCCAACCTCATGGAACATTGTTACAATAGCTGCTTTTAAGTCTATATCTGATAATTCCAACATCTGGGTCATATCAATGTGGCATAATATTGACTGACTTTGAATTGTACCCTGGACATTTTGAATACTATGTAACGAAGCACTGTGCTGTTACAAATGCTGCTATTGTTGTTTTGAAAAGCAGGAAATCCACCGAGATTCAGGCTGCATGTCTGCCTGACCTTTTGTGAGCAGTGTCTGTCACGTAAGTTTTCGTAGCCTTTGACAGTTGTTTGAGATTTGGCCAGTGCACGCACCCCTCAGAAGTTGGTCTGGAATTTGGGTGGTGGGTTCCATGGTAGCTTCAGCTCTTGAAGTCTTGGCTCTGCTTCCACAGTTCTGTTCTGCACATGTACAACTCTGGGGTGAGTCAGGGACTCAGGCAGTTCACACACAGAATTAGGGGGTGGCCTTCTGACCCTGGGCTCTCTAGCATTTCTCCTCACACTCTCCAATCCCCAATGACCTCTTTTCTAGGCTTCTCCAAACAGAATGATGGAGTTCTCTCCCAAGTTTTATTCTGCTGCACTATCATGCAGTTCCACACAACTAGGGACAGCTTCAGGGAGGAGTGGTGTTAGAAAAGAGAGAGAGATCAATAATGGGCATTCCCATACACCTACTCTTTGGACAAGATCCCCTTTTCCTGGTCCCTTTGCCAGAGGTCTTCTCTCAGGTTTCAGAACTTACACAGTTCTAACAGACAGGAGGGGGGAAAGGAAGCAAGAAAAAAAAAAACCTCAGGGATTCCTTCATTCTCTATTTAAATTTTCTAGGAGTTTATACTGCTGAATGTATCACTGAAGCTTTCACAAAAAACAGATTATTTTTACTAGTCATCCTGAATATAAAGCAAATTGCCACAGATATTTGGCTTTAAATATTCCTTTACTAAACAGAACTTTGGGAAATAGCTCTAAGTAGCAATAAATACAATCTTAAAAGTAAAGTAAAACAAGCAAAATCCTTCAACTCTCAGCATTGCATTTAATCCAAGAAGTTAAAACAAAGCAACAAAGAAACAAGCAAAAAATAGCCCACATGAAACCAGTGTGTTAATCATTTAATATCTGTAACTGAATTAAAAAGTATGCCATGTGGAATTATCAGGAAAAAAAAGGCAGAAGACACTTTCCTAATTTACCACCTTTACATAGCTGGCACTTTCTAAGGCACAGAGCAGCTTACTCTCTTCAGGAGCTTCTGGGACAGCAATCAGGGCAAGATACAAATTAAGCTCAGGGTTCTGTTATTTTCTGGTCGCCCTCTGCCCCAGAAGCAGGCTAGCTAAAAGTAAAACCAATTATTTCATTAGCAGGAAAAGCAGACCAACAGCTCCTCTGTGTGTTCTCATGCAGTGGGATGAACTAACCTTGTCTGTGGCTTTGTGTCGACCCCAGGGCTGGAAGGGTGGGGGCACGGCGGAGGGGTTCCACAAATACTTGCCACGGGAATGGAGCTGGCCCAGCAGCAGAAAACAAAACAACCCTCATGGAGACAGAGCTAACATTGCAAGGTTCTGTCAGTTTAGCTCAGAAAAGATGAAAAAGTCAAGACAATTGCTTAAAGGAAAAATCCGACCCACCCTTTTAAAAAGAAATGCATTATTTAAGTAATTGGGGGTAAAACATCATAATGCCTGTAATTTATTAAAAATATCCAAAACATTCCATTAAACACACCTGTTTCTTTCACACAAGGCAGCTGGGGGCTCAGCTTTACTGGGCTGTGATAGGCCTTCTGGCAGACCCATGAAGCTAAGTTTACTTTCAAATAAGTGATTCTCTTAAATCACAAAGGAGCAAACACTTAAATCACAACGTTCTACTGTGCGTACTCTCACTATACCTCTTCCTTGCCCCCTGATGCAAGCTGTGCCCTTGACCCACAGCCTTCTTCCCTTTCAATCAGAAGCTCACTCTCACGCCAGCTGACATGCTCACACGGTGAGGAAACAGAGGCCAGCAAGAGGCCAGCGGCAAACTCCCTGCGAGGAGGGGCTGCAGCAAAGCCACATTCCTCACCACCGCCCAGTCAAGTGACAGTTCAACGGAGCTGACCCTACTTAAAAATGCACGCTCTGCTCTGCTGAGAGCAGCACTGCTCCTAAGCTCCAGACTGGCTTGCAGGCAGGTGGTGTTTTAGAATCAATCTGTCTCTGTCGGAGGGAACTGAAACCGGTGGTACTGCGGAACTCTGAAATCACTTCATGTCTGGTGGCCCAAAGCCAAGTTCTGACTCTCCTTCCAAAATACAAGTAAAAGAAGAAATCTGCTAGAAGGAATTTTAAACAGAACCAGAGGCCAGGATAAACCCTACGCTATCGTAGCTCCTTCGGCAATCAAGAGAGACAGACAGAAACCCTCCTCCAGTGCATCTACGTTCAAACGCCGCAGGCCTGAATTTCTCATTTTCTCCCACGAGGCCGCTTCATTTAGGCTCCTTAAAGCTGAGAGTTGGGTTAAAACATTTAGTCCACCAGCTTGTCCAAGTGCAGTCAGTCTAGAACCAATCACCAGATTTCCATCTCAGGCAAGGTTTCCTCCAAATTAAAAGGCCACAGTCTTCTCAGCTGCTTCAGAATGTCCACTCCAGAGAGCTGCAATATCCACTCTTAAAAATATCTACAAGCAGGAGTCTCCTTTTGAAAAAGCTCCATGTGCTTTAAACCTGGGAAGCTCTTCCTCCCCAAAAATTTGAATATGTCTACCTAGCTACTTTTAGGCAGAACCAGAATTAATCCCTAATAACCTCTATGAGGAAGATGCAAGAGGGAAATGAGGGAAGGGTTTGCCATCCTAGGGCAGAAGCTGGGACTGCACTGCAGATTACGGGACAAAAGCAAACTAGGAAGTCTGCTGCTCCGTGGGCCCGAGCCAACGTGCTGCCCTGCGCCAGGCCACCCAGTGGTGCGTCCCAGGGACGGGCACCGGGTTAGGGCTGGAGGAACACTGTCGCTTACTGAGCACAGGGCAGGCAGCCGAGGTCCCAAGGTGAAGCAATTTCCCCAAAGCTGCCTCGCGGGTTCAGGGGCTGCGCACCAGAGCCCAGGTCTCCACTCCAGCTTTCACAGCATCCCCCAGACCTCTGTCACCCTAACATGGGCGAAGGTGGCGGACACGGAACCTGCATGAACTTCAGTCAATGAAGTCCAATTGTATGCCTTCAGCAATTTACAGGGCATGCTTGAAACTTCTCAAACTCAACTAGGGAAAAGAGAGAGAAAAGACAAAGTGAGAGCAGTAAAGCGGATGCTTCTCAAGTGAAAGAAGGGGAGAGTGAGCGGCTCAAAGAGCCCCCTTTCTGCAAGGGGCCTGAGGGAGCCACAGGCAGAGGGGAGGGGGCGGATGACCCACCAGGAGGGCAGGAGAAAGCCTGTTCCCTGACTGCTGGTGGCTCACACGGAGGGTTTGTATGCTCCTTCCTAATATGTAAACTAGGGACAAATAACAGCAAATCACACATGTGTGTCCCCAGGTCCAGCCTGGAGACAGAGCCAGCCACCCTGGCCGTCTCAGGCGAGGCGGCTGCTGGACATGACTGTGCCAGGCGAAAAAGAAGCCCGTCTTCCCAGCTGTCTTCTCCAGGACTCCAGTCTTGGTGCCTAAATGTCTAATGTTTAAAACTGGACCTTTGTGGGCACCCTCTCTCTCTTCTTTTTTCACTGTCCTATAACCCCTACCTCTCTTAGCCACTCGCCACTGATTTCTCCAATTCCAGTCAGGGAAAATGAAATGCCCAGGATGTTCTGACCACTGACAGCACCAACAAGATCCCAGCTTCCTGTACTGGAAACTTCCATCATTTTGGTGAGAAGAAGCTGCTTTATGAACTGTGAGTCCTGCCCATTAACACAGAAGCGGACGGATGTGATTGCAACAGCGCAAGTCTGAGGATTTTGTTGGGGAAATCAAGCCAGGGGCATGGAAAGATCCCACGAGAGAGCAAGTGTTTTCTATAGCAGGTGAGAACTGCAGCAAAATCAAGCCACAAGGAGGAAAATGAATTCCAGATATTTCTGTGGCTTTTCAATGTACTTGTAAGCACTCAAACCACTAGAAAAAAGTCCCCAAGGGGCTGGCGGGTGCCCAACAGCAGTGCGAGGGACTGGGCTGACGCCCAGCATTCAAGAAGCCGACAAGCGAATTCACAGCGATTTCTCAATTAACTTTTTTTTTTTCTGGAAAATATTTATTTTGTATATGAATTTTTTAAAAATATATACATTTCTCAATTAAATGTAATGGATACATATAAATTTTTTTTTTAATCAAACAATATGTTACACAATATATTTGGTTCATAGTAGTGCATTCATACAGTATCTGTCCTTTTGTGTCTGGCTTGCTTCGCTCAACGTAAATGTCCTCCAGGTTCATCCATGTTGTCATATGCTTTACAACTTCATTTCTTCTTACAGCTGCATAATATTCCATCGTGTGAATAGACCACAATTTGTTTATCCATTCGTCTGTTGATGGACACCTGGGTTGTTTCCAACTTTTGGCAATGGTGAATAATGTTGCTATGAACATTGGTGTGCAGATGTCTGTTTGTGTCACTGCTCTCTGTTCTTCTGGGTATATACCCAGTAGTGGTATTGCCGGGTCACGTGGCAAGTCTATATTCAACTTCTTTAGGAACTGCCAAACAGTCCTCCACAGTGGCTGTACCATTCTGCATTCCCACCAACAGTGAAGAAGTGTTCCTATCTCTCCACATCCTCTCCAGCACTTGTAATTCTCTTATTTTTAGTTTTCTTACGTGCACCTCCTTGGTCTGCCAGGAGATGGCGCTCATTGGCAGCTCTCAAGTCAATGCCTGGTTGGAGTGTATTTGTTGTGACACAGACCAGATCAATGTGATAGAGCTTCCTGTCTGGGGGCTAAGAGTCTTGTAATTCAAACTTTCTGAGACAGTTCTCCAGCCTTCTCTGGCAGCCCCCTCCCTTTTCCCAGCTAGGAAATATTTCCTCTCCCCTCTGAATCCTCGACAATCAGTCCCTGTTAGTAGTGGAGGAGATTGGGAGGTTTGTATATCTTTAGCCCCTTGCAGGCTCCAAGGGAAACAATGGCGCAGCCCCACCCGGCCTGGAAGGGCTCTCGGGACAGGGCAGACCAAACCTGGAAGTCAAAAGCAGGGTCAGCCCCAGGCTCTCTCTTCCCTCTCCTCTGGAGTCCTCAACAATTAGTCCAGGCTAGAAGAGAGGGAGGTTCGAGGGTTGGATTTCTCCAGTCCTTCCTAGGCTCCCAGGGCAAACCACCGTGTGGAAGGGTCCGTGGAGCACTGCAGCCCAAATTTGCGGGTCAGAACCCGAGTCAGCCTTAGGCTGTGTCCCTCTCTCTTCCCTTTCCTGGGGTGGTAGATCCCTGGAGCCCCCTTTGTCTGTGGTCGCAGGCCCAGAGGCCCGAGAATTCTAAAGAGTGTGGGGGAGAGTGCCGGCAGCAGCCGCTGCTGGTTCCAACTCATGGTTCTGTCGTCGCGATTTCCCTCTCTTGTCCCTCTCTCCTCTGGGTGGTGTGCAGCCTTCACCTGCTGTCCTAAACCCTAGAAGGTCTTTTTTGGGGCTGTTTCAGCCTGCCCTCTAGCTATTTTTCTGGAGAAGAGATTCCCGTGTCTTACTAGTCTGCCATCTTCCCGGAAGTCTCTCAATTAACTTTTAAAAGCAAATTCTTTCCTTAACATGCTTAATACACAGCTTGTCAAAGCATTCCTGAAGTGGTTAAGGAGCTCCGGAACTGTGACGAGCTTGTTGATTTTGCCACACGTCAGCTGACTTTACCCACCATGTCCTTGGCCCACGTTCTCACTCTTAGGCCACAGGTCTCTGGACATTGCCCTCCACTGAACTGAGGTTCTCTTCAAACCTGCGCTTCAGGCTTCCAGAAGCAGGGGAATCCCGCTGCTAGAAAGGGGCACCTCCTGAGACCACAAAATTTCAGATTTCTGTGTTCAGGCAGGACAATCCTGACTGCATCAAATGTTTACCCGCCTCCTCTTACAGCCCGAGTACACGTGAGCACTGAGGAGGGACAAGCAATACGGACGCCGCTTTCTCCAGCCAGACCTTGGACACCCCAAGTCCCTCTCTCCATTACTCCCAGAGAGCCGTATCGGGGCCACTCAGCACCCAAGACAGCAGACAACTTGAGGAAGCGATGGCCTCGCGATCGAGCTTCACTTACCTTTGTGACCGCTGTGGTGTATCTGTGGGAAGAAGTTTGCGTCCGTGCCTGGGAAGCCAGCTTGCTGCAGCACACACACGCAGAGTTCCGCCTGCCGGGCCTGGTCAGCCAGGTCATCGGCTTGCCAATGGGTGGAGAGCGAGGGCGTGGGCTGAGGGCACCGACCGCTCACTGCGCCTGTCTGACCGCATGGCACTGCTTCCCCTCCAGGGACCACAGCAGGCAGACCCAGCGGCTCGTTTTCACAATAAGGTGCAAGCACGGGGCCACGCCACCTTCAACGTCCAACTCAAGTCAGCGCCTACGTGCTCGGCCCTCCCCACGAGGTTTCGGGGCTTGACCTTCTGAGTTCATGCCTTGTCCTCTCCTGAAGTGCCATGATTTAACCATCCTATCCAGCCTGAACATTCTTCAAATCATGCGCGGTATACAGAGAATGTGATGAGGAAAACAACACTAAAATGAAGTAAAAGGAAAAGTCTGAAAGACGCTTTGTGACTTTTCTAATTGCTGTTTTCAAGTCAGATGGGTAAATGGCCACTCCCAAGAGGTGCCAAGCACACGTAGGTCCTGGGATTGTCCTTCTTAGCCTTGAATCTCTTCTGGTTCACTTACAAAGAATATAGAATTAGAAGAAGCAGTTCCATGTAATCTACAAGAAGGATGATTTTTAACCTCAGGCCAATTTCCCACTGCCTTTAAAAAGAGGATTTTCATAACTGTTCTCAATGCAGAAACCAGGCAAGTGGCCCTGACAGCCTGGCATAGCAAGAGTGTGACTCTGTATGCTTTTATTTTTATTTATTTATTTTTTTTATTTAAAGATTTATTTATTTTATTTATTTATCCCCCCCTTGCTGCTTGTGCTGCTGTGTCCATTCGCTGTGTGTCTTCTCTGTGTCTGCTTATCTCCCCCTTGCTGTGAGGTCCTGCCGCATCAGCCCACGGCGCCGCGCGAGCCGGCCTGCCCTCACAAGGAGGCACCGGGAAGCGAACCCGGGGCCTCTCATATGGTAAACGGGTGCTCTATCCATTGCGCCACACCCGCTTCCTGCCGTGAGGTTGCTGCATCAGCCCACCGCACCGCTCAGGCCG
>JAQZBX010092481.1:0-12267 GCA_029593785.1 Cabassous unicinctus
GTCAGGTTAGAATAACCAGGACATGTAAAAATGAATCTTGACATCCCATGAGCCAAGACAGGGAAGAGTCATATGCCCCAGGGCATGGGGAGGAAGGAATAGAAAAGATCAAATGGGCTATGTAATGGTCATGGGAAATATTCTTCATTACCTTACATTAATGGACACAGGACATGGTAAATATCATCAAAAATTATTAAACTGTACACTCCAAATTGTAAACTATACTGTAAACCACTGAAAAATTTTAGTTGCTATATTTTGCTAACTGTATAACAGTTATAACAATGATATCATCCGTTTCATCTTAAAATCCATGTAATTTCAAATTAAACTATCTAGTTGTACAATCATTTTAGGCTTATTTTTTTTAGTTTAATTCTTACTAGTTTTTAAATAGTATTAAAATATTTAAGAAAATTCTAGTTTCATTTTATAAATTTAATTTATTGGATCTATAAAAATGTTTAGTACTTGGTAAATTTTAAGTCAGAAAATTTTAAAAAAACTTAAGAAAGAAAAATAAATTATTAAAATTGTAACTGTGGCTTAAATGCATTTAACTTAGTAAATGGAACCAGAAATTATTCAAAGGCCCTTGAAATAAGTTTAGAATTTGCTAAACGTATAAATGGAATAAGGTGAGTAAGTAAGCACAACTTAAAGGCTTAAAAAATGAACTGTTTTTATATTTGTAAATTTAATTAGTTGAATATCTTTTAAAGAAAAAAAAATAAACCTCTGAATGTCCATTTCTATAGATAATAACCACCCTTGAGGATAAAATAAAAACAGAGACAAAACAAAAATTAAAATCTCTTCATATTAATATTAGGAACAAAGCACATAACCATTTGGGATAGTGTGAGGTTGGGAATATCAGTTTTCAAGGCTTTGGCATGTGCTCAGAGTCCTCATAGACCCCTGTCCCAGTCAATGATATAGATCAAAAATTGGCAAGAAATATTGCTGGTATGTTAGAAGATACTCTATGAAGATTTTAATGAACTGCTACTACAACTAAAATGTCAATAGGATTTGACTGACTCTGAATGCTTATTCTATACCAGAGCACAGAGTCATTTATATTACCTAGTTCTGATTAGCTTTTGACCTTGGTTCAATTCAGTTGTCTGAATCAACTATCTTTGCTTCTAGGTGTAGGCTGTATATTAAACAAAAAATAGTTTTAGGAAACTCTGAAAAAATTGCTTAATTGACTTGAAAATTCAGTCAACTCAAAGTTTTGTTAGCTTACAACAACAAATCAAACTGTCTGACATCTTATGATATTTTCAGTTAGATTTGAGTTTCCTGGGGATCCAGTCACACATTCTCAGTGGTATCCATCTTGTACTATCTGTGTACTAGAGTTCTAAGTGATTTGCATTCTCTTCTTATATTTTAAATTTTTAAATTTTCTTACAATGAGCATAAGATGAGGAAAAATACTAAAATGTAATATTAGTTATAATCCCCCAAGGATTTCTTGACTACATAAAGTGAAGCTAAGAATTGTGTGGTATAACATTTTCTAGAACTTTAGTACTTTAATGATCCAAAAGTATATCATCATTAAAAGAAGGAAGAAGCTTTGCTCCAAGCACAATCTCTCCTGTGATGTACCTCAACTTAGAAGGCTGCAGACTAATTAGACTTAAAGCATATGCCTCCCTATGGTTTCTCTTGCCCTATACTGGTTTCCATTCTCCAGTCAGAACTTGGTAGACTTGTTCTTTTGCAGTTAGACTTTTTTTTCCTTTTCAAGAAACTGCTTTTAATTATTAAATTTAAAAAAGAGGAACAGTGACAACAAAAAGATCTTAAGTGGCACTGAGTCATAAAATCCTTCACAGGTGGTCATAGCTTCATGGTAGTCAACCCTATGCAATGTGACTTTTGCCAAGGGCTCTGAGTGCAATCTTGCTGAACTAAACCTCAATTCTTGTGTCAGCCCTGTCCTGTAGTGCAAATCAATCATCAGGCACCCTTTGAGCTCTCTGGGCATTTAAGATTCCAAAGCCTGAGTCCCACATATATTTACAGAAGAGGCAGGGAGGGCAGCCACTCGCCAGCCCTGTTCTCAATCCCAGCATGATATGCAATAATGACCTGTCAGGAAAGGAGGCTGTGTATCCTCACACTGTGAAATATCCTGAGGGACTTTCTTTATGAATTTGAAAAAAGATTCGGCAGGGCTCCAGGCAAGAAATCATGCGCACAATTTCAAAAGTGCATCATAGTCTTTACAAAAAAATTGCAGGAACTATCATCACATTGGTGTATTTTCATGTGTCCTTTTAAAAAATTATAAAAATAAAAAGGATGGCCTGAAACAATCTCCTGGCCACAAAGAATAATCGTGTGTGTTTTCAAAGTTTATGGTTTAGTCATTTATCTTTTTACCTTAGCAGGATGCTCTTTACCTTTTAAACCCTCATTGATTTAGTTTTATTTTTGCCCATTCATAATGTGATAGCCATTTAATGTTTGATATGTGTGCAGTAGTCATGCAGAATTTGTTAGAATCAAACCAAAAGCTAAAACGAACAGCATTTCATCTTTTTTAGGTAATCTGATGGTCTTCAACACACTGGAACAAGGGTACTTTAATGTACATATATACATATATATGCATTTTATTCTGTAAAAGGTAACAAAATATGCAGAACAATACTTTTCCTTTTTAAACTAATTTACATACTTATATATAAATACTATACTCTATAGCTGGTCATGAATTAGGTGTATAGAAGTCCAACTATGTAGTCCTTTTAAGTGTTAATCCAAAAATGTTTTTAAAAGTTTCAGCCAAGCGTGTCCTCCTCTATCATTTATTCTGAATGATTACTGTGGGTTTTTTTGTCAACTAAACTGAGTAACTGAAGAAAGGAAATCAGTGTAAGTATGTAAGAGAGTGTTTTATACCCAATTTTCAAAATAATTTTCACCCATCAAAAAAGCATAAATATATGAAGATGGATCCAAATCGAGAAAAAAAAAAATCAATCAATTTGAACTGATTTCAAATACAGAGAAATGTATGGCATAGAATATAAGCCACTATGAGGTTTTCTTTAATTATGCTGAATCTTGTTGTATCACACATGTCATTGTGAAGTTTGTTATTCAGACTTTACAGGCATCTTTCCTTAATTCAAATCAGTTCTGCTCCAAGCATACAACAGGAAGTGATGCAATAATAATAATAAAAATCAGGCCAGGTTGGCACTATGATAGAGTTGGGGGAAAATAAGCCAGCAGAGCTTCCCCTGGTCCCCAGCCCCAGAACATTTACTGAAATAACTGCTCTCTTTTTAAAGAAACTGTAACACTATGAGAGGGCTTCTACTCATTTACAAAAACTGAATACCTACTGGAAGGCTTGATGGTGACTGTCAGAACGTCATCATGTTAAGACCTGCCTCATTGCATCCTGTCTCCCAACCACAGAGAGCCTTTACATAGCTTCAACCTCGATTCTCTGCTATGTGTTGCCCTGTCACATCTGCCTCAGCGTTCTATATTTGTCTGGCCTTGTCTGATGCTTCCATTGTGTCATCGTGAGTCCTCATTCTGGTCTCTGGCCTGGGACAGCTCACTGATCAGTCATCAGCTGCAGCTGCACGCTCCTTCTTCTTGGCCTGGGTGAGCGGCTCCTCCTAGGTGTAGTTCCAAGAGTGCCTGGAGAGCTAGTTGGCGAACTCCAGCTCTTCCTCCTACAGGAGATCCTGCACATGGTAACTCACGCACTGGCGGTGTGGGGGCGGTGGGTCATCACCAAGTGCAGCTCCTCCTTTGTTTCACCAGGTAGTCCTGGGCTTCTGTGGCCCTGTGCTGCCACTCTTCAATCTCACCCTCCTAACCTTTTCCAAAAGGGCAGTCTTGGCAGTGTACTCCCGAGTTCCGCAGCCAGCTGTTCCTGGCTCTTTATCTTTAATTCCAACCTGGCTTAAAGCAAGGCCACATGGTCAGCCTCCAAGCCCTCTGCTTCCTCCTGGGTGATCTTCCTCTCCTCCTCCAGCTTCTTCCCTGCTTTCTCAGGTTTTTTGTTTTGTTTTGTTTTTTGTTTTTAGTAGTCCTGAAGCCTTAGCATCAGCTCCCCCTTCTCTCCCATTGTCTCTGCTTTTTCAATCTCAACAGATTCTCTTCTTTTCAGTTTCCAGCTTTTGCAGCTCCAACTGCTTCTGATGGTTCTCCCCACCCATACCTCTATGGTGTGAAGCTTCCTGCTGTGCATGCAGGGCTGGTGGTTCCCCATGCAGAGCTGCAGGATCACATGCTGATTCTCAGGTGGGAGTGGGGTGGGGGTGGAAGCAGAACACAAAGGCAGGTGACTTCTTGTGGATGGGTTTAATGACAAACTCATTGCAAGAAAGGTTTCCAATTTCACTCCATGGGTAGCCAAATTTGGGGTCAATTTATTATCTTTATCACAGATATTTAGCCCAATACCATCAACTCTAAACCAAAGGTCTCTTTCTTCTTTGTTTTTACCTCAAAATAGTTAATCCCATACATTTCCAGGTCCTGCACAATCTTCAGTTACTCCAACATAGCATTATCTTTGAGCATTCCTGTGCTTGGCATGCCACACCTGAATCTAGTGCTCCTACTTGTCTCTTGTGAGTTTGTGCTGGTCCATCTCTTTTTGAAGGATCATGCTCTCAGAGTTGAGATACCCAGACTTGTGCATTTCTTTCTTACAGTCTCCAAACTTGGCTTTCATGGCATATGAGCCAAAGAGCACTGCAGTCTCAGGAGGGCAGTAAATCTCTTCACCGAGAATTACTTCCCATACTTGGAGAAAGGAAAGCTTCTGGGAAATGTTTTGGATGTGCTTCTCTGACACATCTTCAGGGTAGAACTTAGCCCCAGAATTTGAACTGGAGAGGATTCTACTTTCTGACCTTCTGGGGAGATAACTTTTTAATCAAGTTTCATCCAGGTAGGGATTCCTTTATTTATCTGCAAACTGGGTTCCAAAGTAGCACAATTCCCAAAGACCAATAGTCTTAACCACCTGATCAAAAAGTTGTTTTCCAGTAATATTTGGTGAAATGCCAAACTGCAGCTCTGCATCCGTGGTAGGCATGCATACATTGATTGGTTTTGGCATTTTCTGTTCCTGGTGAGTTTTCCTCAAATCCTTTGGGAACACAACTCTGCTGCAGAAGGACCTTGGCACCTGCAAAGTGGACCACTGAGTTCTTGCTGCTAAGTGCCTCTGCCACGTGCATATGCCACGGCCCGCACTCTCTAAAGTCCCCCATGGGTGAGGCAGCGGGGTCCTGGCTACGCCCATTCCTGGCAGGCTTCTAGGCTCCTAGGCTGCCAGTTACTTTTTTTTTTTTTTTTCTAACAAAGACCACTAGGAAGAAGTTCTCCCAGGAAAAATCACATATGATTTAAAATCAAAATGTGAATGCAAATTGAGAAGATTCACAGACTCCCTGAAGACCAGTGTCACTGGTTTGATTGGAAGTGGGGGAAACAGACTCTATGATGGTGTACTGGGTATTTATTAGAAACCAAATACAAATATTCTCGCTGTCCTTATTTTGTGATAATCCGGGTAGACTGAACATTCGCTATATTAGGAACCATGCATGTGTTTCCAGACCCAATTTTTCTCCCTAGGTCTGGTTTTTAGAATGCTGATGATAAACTAAGCCTGATTTATTATATGACCATCCTGTATGGGAAAAGACTGTAATTTTGGATATCTTTGGTCAACCTTAAGAGATATAGCAGGGGGACGGATGTGGCTTAGGTGGTTGGGCATCCATCTCCCATATGGAGGGACCTGGGTTCGACCCCTGGTACTTCACGGTAAAATTTAAAAAAAGAAAAATATAGAAGGCACATGTCCCACCAGGTGCATGCAGGGGTGCGCAGCCAGGCCCTGTGAGCGGGTGAGCCGCCAGGCCCTGCGAGCGGGTAAGCCATCAGGCCCTGTCCGCGAGTGAGCCACCAGGTCCTGAGAGCAAGTGAGCCGCCAGGCCCTGACTGGGGGTGAGCCACCAGGCCCCATGTGTGGGTCCGCCACCGAGCCCTGCAAGCCACGCAGCATGATGATGACGTAACAGGAGAGTGACACAAGGGAGAGCTAAGACGAGCCGCACTGAAAAACCAGGAACTAAGGTGGCACAGGCAGTAGTGAGACGCCTCTCTCCCACATTGGAGGTTCCGAGGATCGAACCCCAGTGAAGACAGGAGGGGAAGGATGAGAAGTGAGGGCAGGAAACGGACACAGAGAGTTGTCCAGTGAATGGACACAGAAACAGCAAAAATGGGGGGGGTGGGTAAAAATGGATAAAAGTAAATAAATAAATAAATAAATCCTTAATGTATAGGGGAAGAAGATTTGGACTATAGTTAGTAATATTTTGACAATGCTCTTTCATGATTTAACATTAACATGATGCAGGATGTTTGGTGGGGGGGTGATGTGTGGGAGCCCTGTATGATGCTATGCATGTTTGTTTTATAAGATCACGATGTTTACTGAACACTTATAGTTTATGTATGTTCATGTGTGAATGATATACTTCAATAAATTGTTTTAAAAAAAAGAGAAATCAACACCTGTGGAAAGGACAGGGAGGATGCTGATTGGGCAGAGGGAGAAGTCAAGAAGTCAAACTGGGATGCAAACCCAGCAAAGTCTCAGGCAATCACAATCACTAAGCAGCGATCACATTCTGGAGCTGAAATGACCCTTTGGAGTGATCTTGAGTTGGGCCCTTAAAGACATTGATCATTGAATGTGGACCATTCAGGAAGGGGTGTGATGTACAGGCAACTCTGAAGCTGAGGCATCTTAGAAGGGGCTGATTACTAAATTTCTTCTGCTGACCGCATTCTCAGCATCTGGGCAACAAGCTCTTCCATGAATGGGATCTGGGTGATATATCACAGAGATCAGCACACCTGGTTATTAGAAACCCAGCACTGGTATCTTCAACTTTTCTCCTTTAATTTTAGCCACTAAATTCTCTCTGATTTCATTTCCAAGATGTAATTCAAAGACTAATTATGAAAAAAAAAGTTTATGTCTTATACAATATGTTTTAGGAGTGGTTAGGAGTTGACTACTTAATTCATGTTTTGAATTTTATGCTATTTTATAGATACTTCTATTTTAACAACTGCATTTTCATTTATTGAATGATTTTGAGCAGTATTAAAGTAACAAGGAAGTTGTTGGAATGCAGAAACAGCTGACCCTGCTGCTGTCAAACTTGGTGAAACCAGAAGGGAATGTCTTTGGCCCTTGTACTATTAGTGCAGTTAAGTTACTTATGAGCATGGAGCAAAAATAGAAATAGTTAGAAATAAAACAAATGACATCATTGCCCTCCTCATTATAAAGAAAATTAACTGAAATAAAAACAAGATGAGAGATGATAGTAACATACTTTTCACTCAAAAAATAATTGAGGTAATGAAAGTAACCTCTTCCTTGTTAGAGATTTTCACCTTTTGTTAGTTTGGGTTGTCACTGAAATATTTTTAGGCCTAAATCTAATTATGCAATTGGGAGAATACTATTTTCAGTATGCCATATTTAATTCTCTAAAATGTCTTTGTTCAGTAATGCCCTGAAGGGATGAATGATGGCCTGGCAGGTTCTCAATAAATAATGACAATTTATCAGTAAAGAGGTTTATTTTCAAGAGATGAATAGCTAGATACAGCTGTAAGTTTAATTTCCAAATCCTAAGACAAAATAGCATTGACAGATATCCTAAAATGTGGAGAGCATACTAGTTTGGTTGAGAGCCAGAGGATATGGTAGCAGAGCAAAAATACATTTTATTTTAGACATGTTGCTTTTAAATGATGTGGGACATCCAAGGGGAGATTTAGAGGGAAAAGGCCACGCTTTCTTGAGCAGAGGTAACTGCTTTCACTAGGTTAGGATCTCCTACATTAGGAAATATGTCTGGCAAGTTTCAGAAAAAGGGGTTTAAGAAGATTGGGTCATCACCCCAGTGAGCAGGCAGTGTACTATGTTGGGAAAAATTATGTAGTTTGGGATCAAAGTCTTGTCCAGAGTTCCAGTTCTATCACTATCTGTTTGACCTTGAATAAATCAATCTGAAGCTCAAGTCCTCTGTTATTAAAAGTACAAATACCAAAACCCATTATTGCTTCTTTAAAGAGTGGTGTGGATCAGACACGATAATAAATGTGAAAGCTATTTAAATACATATTATTATAATAATTAGGAGTAGATATGGATATTTGTTCGAAATATTTAGCCTTAAAAGAGAAAAAAGAAGGAAACCATTCACTCACTAAATATTCATTGTGTAAGGACTAACTGAGGTGCTGGAGAGAGCAAGGTAAATAAGACCTTGTTTCTTCCCTTTCCTGGCTCACATGTCCTATCAAGAAAAATAACACGAGCATGTGTCATGTGTAGCAGATAGAAGAGTAAGCAAAAGTTACTACAATCAGGTGAATGAATGAACGAATGAATGAATGAATAGGTACACAGAGGAGAAGCATCTAATCCAATTTCAAATTTCCAAGAAGGCCTCTTGAAAGAATCTGGGTCTTAAAACATAACAAGTTGTTCATCAGATAAAGAAGGATGAATGGGAAGAAGGAAATCCCAAACCCAAGGAATGTCAAGAGAAAAGGCTGAGCATAAAATGCTTCAGGAAAAGTGTCAAGAAGCCAGAGAACTAGATCGTGATCAGATGGCATATGAGAGTTGCTTGAATTTTCATGATGAGATGTGTTTTTTAGTGGGAGAGTAGGGTGATGAGAGTTGCATATTAGATGGAACCTTCTAGCAGTGATTTAGATGGTCCATTTGAAGGAAAGAAGATTGAAGTCAGAGAGACAAGTCTGAAGACCATAGCAATATAATAGTTGAAAGAAGATAAGGGCTTAAATTAATTCAAAAATTAGTTTGGAATTTAAATGCTGGTGACTGATTAAAGGGTAGAAAGTGAAGGAGGTGGGAGAAAGAAAAATTCCCTGGTATCTGAATGGAAGGTTGTAGCAACTGCTGAGATGAAATATGAGGAAGAAGAATGGGTTTAAGGGAGAAGATAATTTTTGTTTGAATATTTTGAGTTAAACAGTGCTTTTGTGACATTTACGTACAGCAAGCAATTGAATATATGATTGTGAAGCTCAGTGAAGAGAACATCTTCTCCAAGATGTTTTGGGCTAGTGATATATATTTGGGAGGCATCAGCAGATAAGAAGATGATAGAATGATGAAAGATAGATGATTTGATAGACTAGATAGGCAGACAGATAGATATATAGATTTAAATGAATATTTTAATTGTTTCCATAGTGCTTAGTATTCGTAGTGCTCAGTGAATATTTGTTGATTAAATATAAGAAAATTTAAAGTTGTGAGAAAAAAATGACTCTGCTCAGGGAAAGGTACTAAGAATTAGCATGAGAGAAGTGGCTTGAGGTGGAAGAACATCAATATTTAAGGTGTAAAAAAAAAGACCCTCAGAAGATGAAGAATAGGAATATACAGTAGTATGAAGAGAAGTAAGTAAAGGATGATATTATGAAAATTAAGGAAGAATAAAATTGAAGGAAAAATTGATCAACCGTTTTAATCCGCTCTGACCTCATGCCATATAACATTGACGGAGGCATCAATTGAGTGCTACAGGAGAGGTGGTTCTTCTTTGAAGGTTGATCTTTGGATGCTGAGTTTGAAGTACATAGGCTTATGGCTATCATTGGGCGTCATCCCCATCATGTAGTAAAAGCCTTCCAGAAAATGGAAAGAACACACAGAGGGAAGAAGAGACCAGTGCATATTATTAAAAACTTTATATTCAGCAGTACCTGAAATCCTCTACAGTCTTGGGCTAATAAATTATCCTCTTTTACTTAAGTTAATTTGGGAGGCAACAGCAGATAAAAAGATGATAGATGATAGAGAGATGAAAGGTAGAGTTTCTGTCACCAGTGTTCTGAAAAATCCAAACTAATACAATACTCTAAATGGAACACTTAATTTTTGTCCCTGAACCATCTATTTAGTTGCTCAAACCAGAAATGGAAATTCTTTCTCTCCCTCATTTCTTCTCTTCTCACATCCTTTTAATTCTACCACCATAATATATTTCAAACCATCTCAGTTAACAGGTCTACTCTTCTACCATTAGCTGTCAAAATTATTTCTTCCCTGCATGTAAGGTCCTGTTTGCATACTTATTCTCTTCTAATATTTTACACATAGAAACTTAAATTATCTTTTTAAAACTTAAATTCATGTTGTCCCTTCCCTGCTAGAAAGCCTTAAAAGGCTGTCTACTGTGCTCATCCCAGCCTTTTTCCTGCCTTTTAATTTGGACTCTGCCAATCTCTTCATCCTTATCCTGCTCAATAGTCCCCTTCGCTTAATTGGCATCAGTCTTTTATGAGTTCTTCATATACTAGGTTCTTTGCACGTTTTTTTACCCTCTGTCTGGAATGTTATTTCTTTCATATAGTGATTCTTTCTCATCCTTTAAGTCTCAGCTTAAATGTCACCTCCTAAAATAATCCTCTAATAACACCATAATTCAAAATAGGTTCCCCCTATTCAAACTCTTAGTGTGTCTCTCTTTTCTTTCACTGGATTTACCAGTTTATAAATATATTGTTGATTGGTTATTTATCAATATTTTTTCCACATAACTATAATCTCCATAAATAAAGGGACTATATCCTTTATGTTTACTTCTTCATATCCAGTACCTAGCTCAATATGTGAAGAAGGAATAAATAGTAATACTTACTTGGTGAACTAGATTCTAGATTAGTAAATAATTCATTTATCTCTATAGACATAGCTTGTGGGTGCATAAAAGATTTTAAAAAGCTGTTGTTAAATATGCCATTTAACCATCCCATAAAATTGTCTGATACTCAATCTACTTTGGTTATTTGAAGAATTAAGCTGTGAATATTTCTGAAGATTTTTCATCTTTACTACAGTGTATTCAAAGTTATCTACTTTTGTGTTAACATCTAAGCAGTGGTGGAAGTAAACTTTAAAAAAGCAAGTGAATAGTTGGCCTTTTGCAAGTACATGGGTATTTAAATCTCTCTTTAAAATTTGTTATTCATGTTCAATTGTATGTTGTTGATGTTATATCATCATTTTATCCATCTAAAGAAAATAATTGATTTGAAAGAAGCATAATAAAATTTGAGATGAAAACAAAACAAAAACAAAAACAGAATAAAAAAAAGCAAAATTTTTATAAAGCATGAAATTGCATGATGGGAATGAAATCTATATTGATAATTAATCCGATCATCTTATTTGGAAACTTTCTAGGTCCTTAAGAGAGTGTGTAACAGGAAACTCAAACATTTGAATACATACATTTATGAGGCAACATAACTTCATAGACTTTACACGTCTTTACTGTTTCACTTTATCTCTCTCTTCTTACCAAAATAATGCCTCTCACATACACACATGTGTAATTTGTCCCTGTTAATGACCTCACTTGTTCAGATTCAGCAAATTTTTAACGGGCATCTCTTATGGGCTGAACATATTGCAGTAGGTATTGAGAACAGAGTACTCATTAGAAACAGTCTGTTTGAAAATAATTTATCATTTGTCTTAGGGAGATTAGAAGGCAAAGGTGAACAGTTTAAGTGCTAACTTGTATGATATAGATAAATGGAATGAAGGTTGGCTTCAACAGCCAAGGAGGTTATACTTTTAAAAAGACAGCTAGGATAGGGCAACTCAGAGAACATGGAAGATGAATGGCATTCTGTGACGGGAAAATATTTAGAAGGCTCTGAAGGCAATACACATGTAAAGCGGGGCTGCTGACCAGAATAGAGCAGAGATGTGCCCAGAAGCCCTAAATCAAAATTAAAATAGTGTCCTTGCTTCAGGTGGAGAAACACCCTTGTGAGTGAATACATGATGATAGTCATAGATTTTCTGTTTGCCTAAACGATGAATGAATTACTCAATAAGCAGCCTGTCTATAGAAAAAGTCTGGATTTTTATCTCATATCCTCCATATAGAGATACAAGCATTTGCATAGAAATGAATTGATTTGAGAAAGGGCAGAGAAGGGGAAGCACAGAGAGAGAAGCTGGAGCTGGCAAGAGACTGCAGAGGAAAATATCCTTATGGATTTGTTTAATGAGACTCTATTCCATTTATAGTATATAGTGCCTTTGGTAATTTAATTCATGTGGCCACTTCAGGTCCATGTCATTCTAGATAAGGAAGAGAAAAATGATTGTAAAATGGG
>JAQZBX010092482.1:0-12268 GCA_029593785.1 Cabassous unicinctus
AGCATTTTGAAAAACTGATAGACTGGTCCAGTGCCCTCCGGCCACCCTGTGATCGGTGCAAGCCAAGAACTCTTAACTGGAAGAAATTGTATTGATGTGTAGATTCTGAACCCAAACACACTGAGGCCACCCACCAAGGTAGTGACTAGTCTAACCTGTGCTAACATTAGGGCACAACCTGTTGGATATTTTTAGCTTCCTGTGAACATTTGTAACCACTGCTTCAATCACTTCCCACCTCTTGCCACCTGCTGCTGCTATCTGTCCTTACTTGTGGGCTTCTCCATACTGTGCCAATGGCTGGCGTTTTCTACACCCGCTTTTGAGTGTAGTTTGATATTTTGTAATCGAGAGCTCATTTCAAAAGCAGAAAAAAGAAAAAATATTAAAGCAAGGAAAAGTGTCACCGAAACATAAACCGCACTTTATTGTTTTATACTTTTGTACATATTAGATATTGAGGGAGTATAACTGGTAGAAAGTGTTAAAACAACTGTTATTAACTGCACAGTCCTGGAAGAAGAGAGATAATTTCTTTGCTCCACTGTTCGAAGTTCTTTCATCTGTGACAACTTTATCTCTAGTCATTTGGATTTTCACTTAAAAAAAGAAAAAAAAAATCTGAACACCTTCTCTTTGGCTAAGCATTGCGATTCACCCTTCCCCATATTATCATCTCATTTGATTGCTCTGCAATTGGAAATAGTGATCTTTCTTGAATAATGTTTCAAGGTACTGAAAATAGGGCCGGTTATCACCAAGGCTCAGACACCAGAAAGCTTTACTACATTCCTTTCCCCTGAACTAATCTATTAACAACACTGATTAAGGAATTTGAGAAGAAAGGGAACAGGAGCCAGAATACCCTCCCACCCCATCCCCTTCCCTGTACTTTTCAGTTCCAATTCAGATCGAAAATCAGGGTTTTCAAATTGAAACAGACGTTAAGTAATAACTTACCCAGCTCTGTTTTTCTACAAAGGAGGAGGATGAAAGGCGAAAAAAGAGGTGGTGTTGCATGAAGCCTGTCAGCTGCTTTAGAGATGGGGCTGGGCCTCCCAAACTCCCTTCACCTGTTGTTTTCACTGCAGACTGTCTCTCATTGTATGTATTGTTCTCAATGCCTTTCTCCTACCTTTTCTTTGTGGCTATTCACATACTCCATTACTGATTTTAGCACTCTATTCATTGGCATCAGGTGGCAGCAAAGTATCTTTCTAGTTACTTGAAGGTAAATCTGGATACTGGAATGAAGGAGCAGGTAATGTTTCCCTATATGCTCCTGGAGCCACAGCTCTTGAGGACAGCAGGGGGGTAGGAGCAGAGATAAAGTGAGTGTAGAGATGTTGCTAATTCACTTTACCCTCCAGCTCTCTGATCTGCCCATTACTTACAGTTACTTAGGCTTCAAGGCAAATTGGGCTCTGGTCCCAGAGGGTCAGGCCATTCTTGTCAACTCTTAGAATACTGGGGCATGTGACATCCTGTCCCTTAATACAATAGGTATGATTTGTCAAAGAACATCTCATGCCCAAAACAACTTATTTAGCAGTGTTCAACTATTTCTTCTGTGGTCCCTTGTTGCCTTACCTGGCACCCAGTATTCAGGGTCCTTGACCAAGACTGCTCTTCTCAGATGCCTCTGCTCAAACCAGGCACTTCAGGGTCAAGAGGCCTCATGTTGGACCCAGACCTAAGAATGAATCCAAGAGAAAGAACCTTAGAAAACAAGAGCAATAACTGTCCCAGCTCTGTCATGTCTCAAAATGACCCTGATTCATATCAGTTGCAAAGCTTGGGGGAGTGGTTTCCCCAAAGCCGTTCTTAAACCTTGATAATCTCCAAGAGAATTGTTGAGGTGGGGAAAGGAAATATGTCCTATACTCACCACCCCTCGGGCACATGGGGAGTAGGAATAGCACATTGTGTGTGGGAGGTGGGTAGGTTGGTGGTGTGTGGGATGAAAAAGCAGATTGATAAAGTTCCCTTGTTGGAGATTCATTCATGGAATCGAATACAAGCAGTGAAGAAAATTTACACTACAAATGCACCTCAAAGCAAACTATAGTTCCAGAAGGAAGAATGTGTGTCAGGACAAAGAGAATTCAATTTTGTACCAGGATATACCCCTCAACCCCCAAAACTAGGCTTCTTTCAGTCTTCCCTACCAATGATGGATAACAGCTCCTGTTTTCAGCTGGCCTGACTGAGCCAATCCGTGAACTCTCTGCTCCTTGGGGAGGCTATCTACTCTGGCACATTTGAGCAGAGTTAGAGAGGGATTCTGCTTCATGTAAAAGAACTTCTGAAAAGACAGAATCTCTAGCCTCCACTGCAGCTTCCCATTGGCCTGTTTCAAGCTTCGTTGAAAGTGGGGTGGAGGCTGCCCTGCATTCTCCTGGCCTCTGCATCAGTATGTCTTAGTAACTGCCAGCTGGCATCAGTATGAAGGGCAAGGAAGCAAGCACTCACCCAGAACTCTTTTGCTGGTCAGAGATTCCCTGAATGTCCTTTCCCAAGCCTGTCCCATGTGTCTGTATTGTGAAGCTTGGGACTCTGGAGAAAAATGGGGAGGGGGGAGGGGTAAATGCTGCCCTAAGAATGCTTGCCATTCTTTTGTTCTTGTTGGGACCTGTCCTTGGGGAGGGTGGGAGTTTGGGGAAGCTTGGCCTTGTGTCTTCCTCAATAAACACTCATTTACACAAAATAAAGTTTGTGGCATGTACTTTGTTCCCAGAACTGACACTCTAGGGCAGTAGCCACTCTATTAGTTTTTTGTTTTGTTTTGTTTCCCCATCCTAGCCCTCCCAGACTCAGGCTGATTCCACCACCACCACATGCATCCCATCTCCCCTCAGACAGGGAGTGCTCAGAGGAGCCAGTCCATCTTCCCCGGCAGATCCCTGCTAGGGCTTCAGGTAGATTGTCCCAGGGGCGCTAACCAGACAGCAGCAGCTCCTTCTTTCTGACTTGTAGGCAGGCAACCAGCCATCATGGCATAGGGCAGAAGGAACACAGCAAAGCTTCTCATCAGTTTATTAACCAGGACATATCGCTAATTTCTCAACTTATAAAAAAGCCTCTCAGATGTGAACTCTAGGCCTGCATATTGCCAAGTGAACAGAATTAGCACTGCTTTGAAATAGGCTTCCCAAGGGGTTCAAAGGCATAGACACCTGCATTTGTGTTGCTGAGGACACATGACCCAGGTGTTGTCAAGCTAGACAGCCCCTGAGTTCTTGATGAGCAGTCAGCCACTGAAATCTGCTACAGCCTGGAGTGGTAAGTGGCTGAGGGATTCAACACTTAGATACTCTTGGACAGATCCCTGAACCTATCACCATTAAAGTGAGTATAAAGTGCTTTGTACTGATTGGCACAGAGTAGGTGCTCAGAAACAGCTGCTTTTATTACTTGGACCACCATGAACAAACTAAGAACTTTTTGATTGTCTCCATGTTGCTAGGCTACAGTTAGCCCAAACTGTCAGAGGCATAACACTGGGGAAGAGTTAGGTCATGGTGGTCTCTAGAGTTTCAAGGTCAAAGATATGAAGAGGGGCGTTACTTAGGTCTAGCTGGGGTCACCAATTAAGAATTATGTCAGTTTGAGCAGAGGAAGTCCTTAGGGCAGAGGCTCCCAACTCAGGTGCACATTAATAGCTCCTGGAGAGCTTAAAAAAATACTGATGGTTCTGTTCAGCTATCCAGGATGGGGCTTTTAATGTGCAGGCAGTGTTGAGGATCACTGCTAGAGACTCCCACCTGTTTGTCTACTTCCTCTTCTACAGTAATACTGATGTTCTTGTGGCAGTTTAAAAATGGTAGAGTGCTTCCATGCTCATTGTACCTGCTTACTTCCTTGCCCATCCCATGAATTTAATAATTATCCCTGTTTTTTAGGCGAGATGAGACAGAGCCAAGTCTTGTGACTCCATATCTGTGTCCTTACAGTTAGACTACATCTTCCTCCTCTGTTCCACTGAAGGGTCTGTAATAGGTCCTCCCGTCCCTCTGCACAGTACAAGGCCAAGTCTGTGCCCACAGCCACACCCAGGCTTCTTAGGTCCCCAGGACTCCTGTATGTTGACTCCAAAAGCCAGGGGCACACTGGCCCCAGACTTTCACTTGAGATTGCACTTTCCTTCTCTGTCTCCGGAATGGCAACTAGAAAATACTTAGATCTCAGGTATGTTGTTTCTGAAGCCAGAAAACAGCTAAGGGCTCCCAGGTTTGGGCCTTTCTTACTCCCACCTCATGCATTGTTGCTTTTTCTGATTCTGCTTGGACCCAGATTTCTTTTCCTTGCCACCCCCAGCTCCAGGAGGCAAGGGCTGTTTATTTTAATACCTGGTATGGCACTTGGGAATGATCACACCTCCCCCGTTGTTACCCATTTCTATCTCCTGAACACTAATCCTAGAATCCCAACCAGCCCCCAGACATGTTATTAGCAACAGGATGTTTCTTGAAAAGTTTCCGAGTTGGCTCCAAACTTGCCATCTTAGTTTCTCATTTAGCTTTTGCTTTGCCATTCTTGACACTGCCAACAAAGAGAAGGCTAATTTGGGGGTTTATTGGTCCCAGATTCTCAGATGGAGAAGGGACTTTTTTGAAAGACTTCATTTCCAGGAGCATCTTTTTGAGACAGGACTGCCATCCTTGGGATTCTTCCTGCTTTAGGCAGGGCCCCAATATTCTGTGGTGGAGAGAGCACTTGCCCTCTTCCACTATGTAGGTGCTAGGAGATGATCTTCAAATCTAGCCTCTGTGTGTGGCGGATGTAGCTCAAGTGGTTGAGCGCCTGCTTCCCATGTACGAGGTCCAGGGTTTGATCCCAGGTACCTCCTAAAAACAAATGAAAAAACCAACTCTTATTGGGGAGCTGAATGTAGCTCAGTGGTTGTGAACGCTTGCTTCCCATGTACAAGGAGGTCCTGGGTTCAATCCCCGATACCTCCTCTTAAAAAAAAAAATCTAGCCTCCCTCTTGTTTCATTCACTCTCTCCACTATGGTCACAGGCTCCAGTTTCTGGCCAAACAGCCTCTGTAAGCTCAGTGAGGTCTTGGGCTCTGATAAAGCAGGGGTCGGGGGTAGGCAGGTTCCGATCTTTGTCCTTTCTGTGCCACTTCATGTCTCTTCCCTGGAGCATGAGCTTCCCCCCTCAGCCTTGAGCCATCCTCAGCTGAACCAAAGCCACATGAGGTTCAAGATCAGATGGATCCAAGAATGGGCCTCTTGAACCCTCACCAAAGAAATCCTAGTAGTAGAGGAGAGTGAATAGGACCCTAGGGGTATAAATTCTTAGCCCAAAGTGACTCTCAACAAATAACTGAATCTTAAATTTTGCATTTTATGTTAAACTATGGCTGTATTTTTTTAAAATACAAAAACAATGCTTTAAATGTCCTACCACTGAAGGCCAGTATGAGGCCCCATAATTAGCCTGTGGCTTTGTGTTCCCCTCATATAGCTAAGTTGAGCATAGCCTGGTTGTGTGAGTGTGAGTATGAGTATGATTTTTCATTTGCATCCCACCTTGGGACCAGAATGGAGGTTCATGGCCTGGGATCCTCAGGTACTTTAAAGATTAAAGATTTTCAGATAAATTGGGGTGGATAGTGCCCCAGATGATTTAATCAGGTTAGGAGGCTCTCAGTGACCCTGCTGTGATTCCACAGGGCCAGAAAAATCTGATTGCTCCCCACCAAAGTGCCTCTTCAGGCAGAAGCCATATCCTTTTCAGTCCTATACTTGCTTCTGGCTGCTGCCTGCCCTGGCCTTTCTCCCCCTACTCCACCCCCCACCCCCCACCCCCTGGGAACCCATCTAGAGTAAATGGAAAAGCTTTCCCAAGGTGTTGGTCAACTTCCCCTAGAATGGCTATGTGTCTCTAAAAAGATGCAAGAAAAAATAAACGCACACACTGAAACTTAAGATTGTGCCAGGCTCTGCCCTTAAGGACTTTACACACCTTAGCTCATTATACCCTGTCAGCAGCCATGGGGGGCAACTAATCACAACTCCATTTTGCAAATAAGGTAGTAGAGAATCAGAATGTTCAAGTTACTTGCCTTCAGTCACCTAGCAAGTAGTAGGGCCGGCATTTAAATCCAGATCTGTCCGATTCTGAAGCCCAGGCGCATAACCACTATGCTATTCTACCTGGACAAGAAAGGAAGACGGGGTGGGATAGGTGCAATTGGCAAGGTGTCCAAAATGCAGTGCCCTAAGGGAGGAGGAAAACTGTGTTCTGTGAGGGTGTGCCCACAAGTAATATAAAGTCACAATTAATAGTGGAGGTTCCTGGTTCCCAAGGGTAAGGACACCTGGAGATTCTTAGAGCTTCCCCCTCAAATGCAACTCTGATCAGGTTGCTGCCCTACTTCAAAACCCTTTAGTGGCTTCCCATTCCACCTGGTTACAGCCACACTCACTGCGGCAGTCCAGGGGCTTTGTGACTGCTCCTCAACCAAACTTTCGGTCTTTTCTCTCACCATGCTTCCAGCCTCCTGGGCTACTGTCTGGTTCCTGAACTCACCTCTCACCCCAAAGTTTCAGTAATTCCTCTCAACTTCTCTTGCATACAAGCTCTCTTCTCTCACAATTTCCTCTATCCTCCCAACCATCCCAAATTCGCTTCTTTCAAGGTCTCTGAAAGTTGCCTCCTCTGAAGCTTTCCCTGGCACCTCTAACTAGTCAACTCCCTCTGCCCTCCCCTAGAACCTTGACTTTGCAAGTATTAGTGTTGATTGTCTGCTTTTGGTCTCCCCATTGGACTGTGAGCACCATGCCAAGCTCTTCTCTGGCTGCCCAGCCAATTTGACTCTCAAGCTTTGTATTCTGATTTTGCATTTAAGTAAGACAAATTACTCAGCCTCTCTCAGCCTCAGCTATCTCATCTGTAAAATGGGGAAAACAATCTACCTCAGAACTGTGAGGATTTAAATGAGAGGACGCAGGCAAAGCAAGTTGCCTGGCACACTGTATGTGCTCAATAATTGTTAGCTATTGCTGATGAAATGACATTGATGACGATTGTTTTAGAATTAATAAATGGGTGACTTTGTCCCCAACCCTGGCAAAATGCTGGTATCTGCCAGTCTAGAGAGGAAAGGCCAGCAATGGTTTTAGGGGAGTGGAGGGCATGCAGTCTAGCTTTGAGCTAGACTGATGTGATTTTGCAGTGAGAGTGACCACCCGTTGTTCAGACTCACAGGGGCTGGAGGAGAAACAGCCTAGATATCTCTAGCACACCGTTCAGGGTACACAGTGGGCGCAGGTCCAGAAACTGATTGACTGGACTGGGAAGGGTCATAAGGAGACCTGGGGAGGGAACCTGGGGTGTGGGGCTGGGGGGCGGGGGTTGGTGAGGGCAGGAGTACGAATGAAGCAAAAGACTTCAGGGACTCTCCCGTCCCTTTGGTCCACCCCTCCAGGTAAGAGTTAAAAATATCGCGGAGAGAGGAGGAGGGTGAAGGTTGAAACAAGGATTTAAAATAATTCGTCAAAGATTGCCCAAGTGAATGTGTCAGGCTCAGGGACCCAGCGGAACGCCACCCCGCACCCCCCCCCAGCCCTCCCCCCTCCCTCCTCCTCCCTC
Organism: Cabassous unicinctus; assembly: GCA_029593785.1. Taxonomy (NCBI): domain Eukaryota; kingdom Metazoa; phylum Chordata; class Mammalia; order Cingulata; family Chlamyphoridae; genus Cabassous; species Cabassous unicinctus. Next base: position 7,604 of record JAQZBX010092482.1, read on the forward strand.
CTTCCAGCTCGAGCTGGCGGCGCGCTCCGGAGGGAGAGCAGGGGCTGGAGGTTTCCTACCCCCTCGGCGGCCCGCACCTGCCCCCCCGCGCCCGCCCCTGAGCCCGCCTCCACTGGGCAGCCGGGGGCGCCCCCACCTCTCTCCCCCCGGGCCGGGGAGCCGGGGGGCAGCGCCGGAGCCCGGGGGGAGCGCAGCCCCGCCTGCCGGCCGGCCAGAGCCGAAAACAGCTAAGACGGCCCCGGGTAAGCGGCGGGAGGCGGGGGGAAGCGGACGGGGCAGGGACTGGGGCGGGTCGGGCCGAGGGCGGGAGGGGGTCATTGCGGCGGGAGCAAGGGGGAAGCCAGGGCCGGGAGGGAGGAGGGGGCCGGCATGCTGACGCGGAAGCTGCGCGGGGCGGCCACGTGAGAGCTGGGGGGGTGAGGGGTGCCTCCAAGGTGCTGGAGGCGGAGAGCGCCCTGGGCTCCTGCATCCCCCCCAAACTCCTACCAATCAGGTTATGGGAGCCCAGCATCCTCCGACGTCCCCCCACCCACCCCCACACGAACGTGGTGGGGACAAACAGCGGAGGGCCGTGTGACCCCGGGCCAGGGCCCTCAGTCTGGGGCTGGAACGCAGGTGTCCAGGCCGAGGGGACAGGACAGGAACCAGGCTTTGGCCCCTGTGTGTGTCCCCAGTCTTTGTCAGGAGCTGTCTGCAGACTCACTGCGGTGCACAGGCCTTGGGGAGGGAGTGCTTAGGTGGCTGGGGCTCTCTCCGGACAGCCCCTCTTTAACCCCCACTCTACAGGGGGTGGGGGTGGGGGTGGATTATTAATAAACTCTTAGAGGCCAGGACCCCTGCCTGGGAAGAAGGAGGGGGTGCCAGTCACCTTTGAGGCGGAGACTGTGCCATGCTTAGGTCTTGGGAGTAATAGGATCTGGCCCCAGCCTAGGGACCTCTCCTTGCACCCCTTCCCTGACTCCAGCATTGTGCCCGACTTTTATTTCCCTGCGGCTTCCCAGAAAGGGCTGGTTTCTAGGCAGCCGAGTGTGGTGTCCAGGAGAATCTGCAGGTAGGGTGCATCCTAGAAACCTCTTAAGTTGCCACACCCAAAGAGAGGCCAGGGACTCTTCTTGCTTCCATGCCCTCTCTTCCTCCCCTAGGACTTCCCCCTCCCCAACTGCTTGTGCTGGTTATGTAATTAACACACTGAGGCTGTCTGCCAAGCAGGCCTTGTCCAGGGATGTCTGCGAGGCACAAGGGCCTGGAGGTGTGTATAGGGAGGAGGGATGGGTGCTTCCCCCTACTTGGGAACCCACATAAGTGTATAAACACCTGTTGGGAAAAGGACAGCACATGGGGCAGGAAGGAGCTCAGGGTCTTAGACTTGGTTGACTATTCAACTGGCTTTGTGGTCTTCACTTCCCCAAGTCTCAATAAAATGGGGAGAAGAATTACACACCCACAGTGCATATATGTGAGCCCATGCAACAATGGGCGGTGACTCCTCCCAGTATTTTCTTCCCAGGATTGCTAAGTGGTCCCATTGAGGTCATGGAAAATCCTATGTGAGTGAATGAAGGACCACTGTATATAACAATAGACACTATTCATTGGACACCTACTCTGTGCCAGGCACCGGGCTTTACATGCACTAGCTCACAACACCCTATGAAATTTCTTGTCCGGGGTCACGCTTTGGGTGAGTAACCGAGCTGGGAGTCAAATCTCGTTGGTCTCTCTCCAAATCCTGGGGATTGGGTCCTCAGAATCAAAATAGTCTGGGAGACATTCAGCTGTGAATTGTGCATATTTGGAAAGAACATGCATCCACAGAGAAAACATGCACACATGCTGAAAAGCATGGGCTCTGTTGGAATCTAGCAAATCCCCCTGCCCTGGACCCACTGAGCAGACATTGGTGTCACCCTCCTAGGAGTGGTTCCCAGTCAGGGGGTCTTGGGATGTGCCAGTCTCCCTGGTCACATCCCAACAGAAGGAGAAGGCACTGGCTAGATATACTTGGATGATTTCAGAATCAGGGTCTACTGACCCCATTTTACACATGTGCAGAGAAGGGCTCAGATTGGTTAGGTGATTTGCCCACTGACCCTCAGCTAGGAACCATCAGAACTGGGATTTACACCCAAGCACTAAGGTCATTGAAACTGAGCAAGCAAGGAGCGAATGAGTCCATACCAAAGCCCAATCCACAGCAGTCCTTTCCTGGGCACCTGCTGTGTGTCAGGCCCTATGCAGGCCTCAGGGGAGGCCAGAGCATCAAGCCTTGCATCAGACACCAGCTAGAATCACTAAACTTAAAAGTTGACAGGACTGTGCCATTTTAGAAGGGAGTAGCTGCCATTCCCAACTGTGAGATTTTGGGTACATTTCTTATTGTCTCAGAGCCCTCTCCCGAAAGCGGGAATAATAATACCTGTTGCTCAGGGGTATCGTATTGACCAGGGGTAACCATATAGGCATGCTGACCTAGTGTTGTGCTCCAGAACCAAAGTGGACATCTAGTCCAGTGGTTCTTGATAAGGGGGTGGGGGGTGCATTTTTGTTCATCATGGTAACTGAAGGCGGCTGTAGGTAGTTGCTTCCTGGGAGCCAAGGATGTAAAATATCCTGCAGTGTGCTGACAGTCCTGCACAATAAAGAATTATCTCCCCACAAAATGCCAGTAGAGCCTCCACTGAGACCCACTTGACTAGTTTTACCTTGCAGGATGTGGAAATTGAGACAGGAATTTGATGTCTTGTCCCAGGCTGGGTGGGAAAGCTGGGATTTGAACCCAAATTCAGTGTTCTTTCCACTCTGCAGCCTGCCATGGTTGGAGAGTCAGACCTGTTCAAAAGTCAGGCCATTGTACAAGCCATGAAAGATGGAGCCCCCCCTGGTGAGATGGCAGGAAAAATGAGGAAGGAAGGATGGAGAAGTTTTGGATAGTGGAGACAGTTCTGGGCAAGGGAAGGCATTTCAAGGGGCAATAGCAGTTTCAGCAGAGTCCCAGAGATGGGCAAGGGCAGGATGTGTCCAGGGACAAGCTGGCCCACTAAGCCCACCTCTTGTCCCCACAGTTCAGGTGGAGGCCGCAGAGGGCCCAGAGCAAGCAGGGGCAGCAATGATTGGTCCTGACGGTGGCTGAGCCCCCAGCCCCTAGAATATGCAGCCCGGGGGAGCCCCAGGCAGTGGCGAGGACGAGGCGGCGGAGTGGCGCGGGAGGCATGGTCTCCACCTACCGGGTGGCCGTGCTGGGGGCGCGAGGCGTGGGCAAGAGTGCCATCGTGCGCCAGTTCTTGTACAACGAGTTCAGCGAGGTCTGCGTGCCCACTACCGCCCGCCGCCTTTACCTGCCTGCTGTCGTCATGAACGGCCACGTGCACGACCTCCAGATCCTCGACTTCCCGCCAATCAGCGCCTTCCCTGTCAACACACTACAGGTAGGAGAAGCCTTGGGGGCCTGGGGTGCTGAGGGTGGAGAGGTAGGCTGGACTCCAGTGCTCTCGGGGCTCTGGACCTTTAGTCAAGGCCCCACCTCGGGCTTCGAGAACTCCACACTGCACCGTGGATCCTTCTGCTTAAAACCATACTGGGAATTAATTCATTTGCTGATTTATTCGACAAACTTGATGAACATTTAATGTGTACCAGGCCCTGTGGCAGGCACCAGGATATAATAGGGAGTAAAACAAATGTGGAATTTGCTCTCAAGGAACGCTCAGACTGGTGAGAAAAGACAAATAAACAGGCAATTATTATATAATTATTATATGGTGTGATATTATAGAGTGTGATAAGGGCCATGATTGGAGGAGGTGCAGGGGCATCTAACCCACCTAGAGATTGTGTTGGGGTGGGGTGGGGTGGGATTTACAGAAGGCTCTGGAAAGAAGTGACATCTCCACTGTGTAGGATTTAGGCAGGTAAGGGGCAGTGGAGAGAAGAGCAGGGACCACTAGATGCCTGTTATTATTCTGGGCTCTGCCTAGCGTGGCCTAGGATGCTCACTCTACATTGTCTGCAGAAGAGACAGCAGAAGCAAAGGCAGGAGCTGGGAAAGGTGTGTTCTCCCATTCAGGTCTCTTGCCCAAGGGCCTTTTCTCTTAGGGGATGCTCTGACTTCAGTACCTGCCTGTTGGCACCCTGCCGGCAGGGTTTCAAATCAGATGCTTAGAATGCTCCCTCCCTCTGTCTACCTCTAGCTTGAGTGTAGGTGGGGTTGCAGGGAGAAGCTGAGCCCTGAGACTGAAGGAAGCCCATGACCAGAGTGTGCAGAGATTTATGGGGATAGGCACAGCAGTGAAGACCCAGAAGGCAGAGGTCAAGCGTTGGCTAGTTAAAATGAGCAAATATAACAATCTCGCAGCACTGTCTCAGCTAAACCAGCAGGAGAGCCTTGGCCCAACCTGCTAGAGAAGTGTGTTTCACCCATCCCAGGCACCCATTGTCAGCACCAAAGACAAAAAAGCCTGACCCATGCATTCAGCCCCAGAAGCAGTGAGAGTAAGCCAGAGCAGTGGGGCGGGGAGAGGAGAGGGAGGCTCAGCCTAGAAGAACTAGAGGGGTGTTCTTGTTCTCCTCTAAAGCAGACTTGGATGGTAGCTTGAGTGTGGACACTCAAATCTTGCTCCAAGCCTGCATACTGAATTTTGTTTACTTTCACATTTAGTGATATATATA
>JAQZBX010092483.1:0-12269 GCA_029593785.1 Cabassous unicinctus
AAAAAAAAAAAACACAACAAAAACTCATTTTTGCAAAATTCAAGGTAACTACCACTTTAGGAATTGAATTATACAACACCAGATAAACAGTATTAAAAGAACAAGATGTATTGTAAATTGGCAGGTTATGGTTTTGGCCCATTATAGTAAATGTGAACTTACAAACTATGTTTCTAAAATGACTTCATTCTCATTGGAAAAACCGGTTGTTTTTAAATAGGCCCATTGCCAGCAATAGGCTTAGAGTAGGAGAAAAAAAACACCATCTACCACAAAGATCATCCCTTTAAAAAGTAACTGTCAAATTCCAATGCTTTCATTTTAAGATCCATCAAACAATGAATTATTTTCAAATCCCAAAAGGTAGCCATCCCAAAAGTAGTCAGCTATAAAAGTTACTGAAGTAGTCAGGACACCTCGTTTCTAGAAAAATAGAGCTATACATGATAACTGATATTAATATTCATCCTTTTGAGGACAAAAATCTAGTTTCTTCACAAAGCAAAACACTTGCTCTATCAAGAAAAATATAACTTAAATACCCTAAAATAATATTCGTGTATGGATATGAAGTCCATAACAACAATGAAATAGTCAAGAACAATTTCGTGTGTAGATAATGTAGCATCTTTGCAAAAATAAACCACTCTTGGAAGATGTGAGCAATGTCAAGACAGGATGACTTACAGAATCTAGTCTTAATTATTAATCTTGCTTTCTAAGAATTTAATACCCAAATTGCATCAATAGCCAGATTTCCTTTTTCTCCCAACTCAGTGGCTCTTAGTAAAGCACAAGCATTGCTGGTTATAGTTAATAGATCCATTTAAATCATTCAGATTGGTCACCATGAAATGACTTTAACTCTGAAAACAGCTTTTTCTTTAACACCCACAATTTAAAAGATTACATTTTAACAGCTTGCTTTTAACATGTAATTATTTGATTAAATTTAGCAACCTTAAAAATATTTACTGTATATATTTTGTGAGTAAACTTTCAGCTCAATGTTTCTAATGCCAATCTTCCAAAGTAATGCTGGTGAACATGTTTTACACGAAATTTGGTAAAAGAAAACATGAGTTGAAATTCTCAAATTTAGAAAAGGCTTCTGAATGTTAACAGTTAACAGTCTAAATAATAGTTTGGTAAACTTTCTTCCCTGCTCTTACATATGCCCTATTATATGTAAACTATAGTTGACAATTTGCTGATTATCTCACTGTTTATTAGACTAATACTCAACAATAGAGAACACAGGATAGTAACTAACCTTTAGTATTATAAATATTCCACATGAAGGAAAAAAAAGAACTCCTACTAATATCCATGAGTCACTCTTAAAAATATGCTGCCATTATGCTATGTAATGATCTCAAAGGGCAAATAAATATTACCTTAAATGTCAAAGGAAACAAATTTGTTGATGATTTAAAGTTCTAACAAATATAGTTCTAATAAACAAAAGTACAACAGTGGGGGGAGAGAAAAGCAGAGAAATTCCATTAACAATTTTAATTTATTTATCCCCCTTAATTTTTACCATGGGAAAAATGAAATCAAATGTCATTATGTTATATAAGGTTTATACTTACTTTAAACAAAAATGTAACATAGTGTTAAAACTGGCTTTCCAAAATTGTTACAGCATAGCTGCACTCTGTACTAATAATCACAAAGTTGTAATATAGAACTCTGTTATGCAGTCCCATTATGTTCTTACAAAAATAGAATTAAACTGTGTGACCAGAACAAGGACTTCAATTACACTACTTGGCAAACTTAGAATTTCAGTGGAGTCTTTTTCCTCTTGCAGTTTAAAGCAAAAGTCAAATTTTATCTCTTTTCAGACTTACAAAGATGATTCAGGTTGTTTGTTTGGCATTTTTTTTATCTCTATCACAACAGCAGGGAGGCTTTCAACTTTAGTCCTCCTGGATTTCTTCTCTAGATTGTCTCTAAGCTCTAAACAAGAAATGCTAAGTGTTGGAGCCTTTTCTGCATCCTTTCCAGATTGGGCTTGTGGCCGTGTCCCACAACATTGCTTCAAAGCACACTGAGTTCTGCAGGCAAGCTCACACGGGACTACACTTGATTCAGAGCCTACACTAGCAAATTCAGGCTGAATGGTGGTAGCATGAATTCCGTGATTATGAAAGACGCCTTTAATGATTTTTGCCACTTGCATGTATGATGTTGGGTCTTCACATTTTATGTGAGCAGTGGCAATGATCCTGCTTCCAGCAAGTTGCCAAACATGCAATTCATGAACTTCGTCAACTCCTTCAACATCTCGAAGTTCTTTTATCAAATTTCTGATATCAATTTGTTTAGGAACAGTTTGCAGAAGGATAAGAGCAGATTCCTTAAGTAATGGATAAGTTGTGTAAAGAAGTATACAAACCATTACAACACAAAGAGTTGGGTCTAAATATAGCACCCAGCAAGGACCAGCCTCATAAACTGGTGCATGAGTACTATTAATAATTTCTACAAATGTTTTGCAGGGGTCAGGGGTACATGGGTTCACACAGAACTGCCCTTCAGGACAACTTTTCCAAGAAAAGTAAAAGACCAAGGCATTTACTACTACAATCACTGAACCCAAAGCATCTCCAAAGACGTGCAGAAAAACTCCACGCATGTTAAGTTGGCCAGCGTTCTCATCTTTCAAATCCATATGGTCAGGTTCTTTGATAAGATTCCCATTCACTTGTACTTCCACTGCATCATTCCTGGATTTTTCTGGATCTACAAAGAAATATAAATTTTGTATCAAAAACATTTAAAGTTTTTCTATAAAACTTCGTCCTTGTTTGATTTCACTTAAGTAGTGAAGGAGGTGCCGAATTTTTCATAAAGCACAATTTTAAAAATCTGCTCAGGGCAATTTAATATAAATCGACATTCTGGGAACAAGCCAGGACATAACGGCTAGGGCTTAATGAAGGTATTGTTTCCCCACTCTCATAACCATCCCTACCCCCAAACCTCCCCCTCAACCCCTCCTTCAAAAAAGTATCTTTTCTATGGGGGTGGGGTCCTGTACTTACTCTGCTTGACTTTTTGGCATATACAAAAAGAAAACATAAAATTGAATGCTATTACCCAAAATTAAATGCAGCTATGGACGATTCTATTAGTACTAAATGCCCGATTTGACACTGGGCTCTAGCTGTAGTCACTAAGGGCAATCGTTTGCGAATAAAATCTATTTTAACTTTTATACTTTTATCATGAACACAGAAGATACAGCCTCTTTGTGGGGAGGGATTTACAACTGTACAAATCAACAATCCGAATCTATCAACAATCACAGGCTACTTCAGAAAAGAATGGAACTAGATTGCATTCACTACCTTCTCAATTAGCTCTTAAACTCAATGTACTGATCTTAAAAAATGATACACACCAGTGAAGTTTAATTATTTGGATCAACCTGCTCTGTGGGCTTATGTACTATATCTTTTCATTGTCCAACCTGCATTGCCTTAACATGATAACCTGCATCTTGCCAAAAAAAGAAAATTGCCTATGTAGCATAAATATAAATGGGGAAAAAATTGGTTAACCACATGGTTAACGGTCATTGCACTTGGGGGGCGGAGTGGGGGGGAGGAACAGACTGACTGCTTTTTGTATCTCCTTTCATCATCTCTGTATTTTCCAAATTTCCTTCAGGAGCATTACTATAGGATGAAAAGCTTCTGTTCAAAATAGGATGAATAAATTACCATCACTTTTATTTTAGGACTATTATGAAAATGTCTAAGTGAAGTAAACGTCAAACATGCCCAGGCAGGTCTGCAGCCGATGATTTGCCAGATTAAGGGTCAATTAAATGCAACATGCATTGCTGTTCATAAAAGAAACCTTCAACTAGGCTTGTGGAGTTTGGGAAGGCATTGAACGCCAGATATGCTTTGAATGCGGTATCTTGAAACTTGCGTAATGGACATAAGAACCTACTTTGCAGCGCAAGAGTTCCAACACCCAACAACTAAGGGCGTACGGGGGACTGATTTTCTCCGTTTCCCAGGGAGGGGCCAGGAAATTTACGAATCGTTTCTGAATCCCGTGGAAACTAGAAGAAGACATTCTTTTGAAAAGACAGCCTGGAAAGGCGACCTGGGCCCGCCGCACACCTCCCGACAGCACTGCTCCACCTCGCCGCCCCGCAGCCCACACCTGCCGCGCAGCGGCCCAGCCCCGACCCTCGCCCGCTGGCAGCAGCCAGGTGACATTCGCCGGTCCTCGGAGGCAGGTGCGGGACCCGGGTGGAGCGGGCGGGCGGTGGCGCGGCCTCGCTCGGGCAGCAGGGGGCGTGCGGGCCGCTCGCCCAGGGCCAGCCTGGGGTGCGGGCTCCCAGCCCCAACCACCTGCGGCGGCGGAGCGCCCTCCTCACCTGCCCGGTCCACTTTCATGCCGTTGGAGTTGCTGCTGTTGGACACGAGGGTGTTGGTCTCCTCCTGGTCAGGCCCGGCCTCGCTCGGCGTCACGTCGATGTCGCTGCCCCGGGTGCGGGTGTTCTTGCCGCGGACCCCCTTGGCGAGGCCGTGGCCGTGCCCCCCGTGCGAGTGGCCGTGGCCGGCGTCCTTGCCGAAGCCGCTGTGGTGGTGGAAGAGGCAGAGCCCCAGCACGTTGACCAGCAGCCCCACCACGCCGACCCCGAGCACCACCAGTGGCTGCTGCATCTCGTGCGGCTCGATGAAGCGCTCGACGGCCTCCAGCAGGATGGCGAAGCAGAGGCCGGTCAGGAAGATGGCGTTCACCAGGGCCCCCATCACCTCGGCCCGGATCCAGCCGAACGTGTTCTTCTGGGTGGCGTGGGTCCGCCGGGCGAAGCGCTCGGCCACCAGCGCCACCACCAGCGCCAGCACGTCCGACAGCATGTGGAAGGAGTCGGACAGCATCGCCAGCGACGAGGTCACCCGGCTCACCACCACCTCCAGGACCATGAACATGAAGGTCAGCACCAGCATGCACAGCAGCCGGCCCCGGTTCCGACTCCAGCACCCCATGGCTGCGGCTGCGGGGCCCGCCGCGCTGGGCCGGGAGGCGGCGAGGCGCAGGGGGCCGGCGACCCGGCGACGGCGGAGGGCGGGCGGCGCGGGGCTCGCCCCGCCCGAGCGGGGCCGCTCGGGAACTGCTGAGGGTCCCCCGCGGCCGGACGGGGGCGAGCCCCGGGTCAAGCCACCGAGCCCCGAGCCCGCGGGCGTCCTCGGTGGGCCGGTGGCGCGCAGTCCTCAGGCGTCGGTCCTGGCAGCCGGCGCCAAGGCCCGGCCCGGCGCCAGCAGTCCCCACACCCACAGCGGGGCGGCGGCGGCGGCAGGGGCGGCGGGGATCCGCGGCTCCCGCAGCCGGGCGACCAGGAGCCGCAGCAGGAGCAGCAGCAGGCGGGCGGCGGCGGGCGGCGAGCAGCTCCGCGCCCGGAGGGCTCCGAGCATCTGCGTCCTCTCTGCGCCCGTCTTCTCGACTGTGACTCTGCCGGACAGAAGAGCCCACGGCTGGGGAGCCTCTTTAGAGGCGGCGGCCACGGCAGCTGCACTCGGCCCGGTCTCGGGCGCCTTCTTCTCCCCCCCGCCTTTGCAGACGGTTTACAAAAAAACTTTGCTTTGCACTCGGAACCCCCGTTTTCACACGGACCCGAGCGTGACAAGGCGCCGACGCTCCGCCCACTAGGCCCGGCACGCTCCCCATTGGCCAGGAACCCCTCACGACAGCCGCCTCGCCCCGCCCACCCACGCTCGCCATTGGATGGTGGCACGGCGGGGCGGGAGGGGGCGGGGTCGAGGCGCCAACCGATGGGGGCGGGGTCTTTCCCTTCAGGAGCCGGGCGTGGGCCGGGGGCCCCCGCCGGGTGCAGCGGCGGGCGTCTGGGGGAGGGTGGGGACCGCGGGCCGCGTGCAGCGAGCGTGGGATGGGGGGAGGGGCGGGGGCCTCACGGGCACTGCGGGGTCCCAGCTCCCGCGCTGCGGGTCCCCGCAGTCCTCCACACACCTGCGGGGACCCGGCAGCAAGCAGACTTTGATCCGCGGAGCCGAGTCCACGTGGGGGCGGGCCGCTGTGTGACAGTCGGCAACCAGGGAGGGGCCGATAGGGGGAGCCCCTGCGCGTGGGACCCTCGGGTGCTGGTGCTGTCAGAATAACCTGGGACTAGGCCGACGGCCCGCAGATTCATAAACAAGCACTGCGCGAAACTTGTGACTTTGCTGACAGTCAAGCTAAGGAGTTACTCCTTCCGGGCAGTCTTGACAGTAGGTGTGAACTGAATCTGCAAATGTTTCTGTAAAGTAAATCACCCCTATCTCCTCCCCACCACACCTCCTCCAACCACCACCATCCCCAGGAGATCTTGTGTAAAATCAGATATTTCTGTCACTGATTATCTAAGCACAACTTAGAGTACCGACTTCGAGTAGGAGAAACCTGGGTTCTGGTCCTTGCTTTGTCACTGAGAAAGACAAATCCGAGTCTACTAGACTACTCATTTTATTCGGGACACTCAAGTTTTGCTGCAGCAAAGGAAGCCAAAACGGAGGTAGCTTGGGGGTTCTAGGGAAAGCAAAGGGTTTTTATAGACATGGGAAGGAAATTAGCTTGACTCCTACTGATTGTACCAGGGTTTGTCCGTTTTAAAGGGGAGGGTTTAGAGAAGATTTACTTTATTTTGTATTGGACCAAAGGTAATGAACTAGGGGGTTTGATTGGTTGTCTGGGTCAACTGCCTTGGTGGGCATGATTTTGGTTTTGTTTTTATTTTCATTCCCCCCCCCACTGCCCCCCCCCCCGGGGGGGCACCCAGGGCTTTCTCTGTACAATTTTATCACCACTGTCCAGCTGTGTGACTTTGGGCAAGTAGCCTGATATCTCTAGCCCTGTTTCTTCAACTATAAAATAAAGGATCATATTAGAGGAACTCTTAAGATTCCTCCTGACCCTAAAATTCTAAGGCTTTATGATTTAACAAACATTTTATTTATAGACTGCAAGCACCAGAACCCCGGGATGGTTGCTATGGGGAGGGGGCGGGGCGGTAAGAATACAAAAGAATGAGCTTCTGTCCAGGTGGGGGTAAAATATAAACACACGATTTTAAAATGACAATGAAATACTCCTGATAATTTGTGCTAACACTAGTTTGGACTGAATATGTCTACACTTTACTCTGGGTGGGGATTAATCTGGAAGGGAAGTCTTCCGGAACCTAAGGTAGAGTCCCAGCTGGGATTATCAGAATGGCCTGGTCTGGACTCCAGAGGCCTCACCACAGCCCCTAAACAGAGGCAAGATTCCAACTGTTCGCGATGTCTACAGGACAAAGGCAGCGCCAGCCATTGCCTCAGCATCTGCATAGAAGTCTTGTTTGGAGCTATGTTATTTTGCACTTCTTGATATTTTCATTATTCCTGTAATATTTTTCCCCCACTTGTAGCTGGTCTGTGTTTTTCATTTCTCCATCCAGCCTGGGGCACCAGATCCTTGTCCTCTATTTCCATTCCACTGGAATAGAAAAGAATGGAGGTTACACCAAAAGCACAAGCAACTGAAGAAAGAATAAATTGGACTCCATCAAAATTAAAAACTTTTGTGCGTCAAAGGACATTAGCAAGAAAGTGAAAAGACAATCTACAGAATGGGAGAAAATATTTGCAAACCATATATCTGATAAGGGTTTAATATCCAGAATTTTTAGAGAACTCCTACGACTTAACAACAAAGACAAACAACTCAATTAAAAATTGGCAAAGGACTTGAATAGACCTTTCTCCAAAGAAGATATACTAATTGCCAATAAGCATATGAAAAGATGCTCAACATCATTAGCACTAGGAAAATGCAAATCAAAACTACAATGATACCACTTTACACCCACTAAAATGCCTGTTATTTCAAAAAAAGGTGTGGGGGGGTGATGACAAGTGTTGGTGAGGCTATGGTGAAATGGGAACCTTCCTATGTTGTTGGTGAGAATGTAAAATGGTGCAGCCACCGTGGAAAACAGTTTGGCAGTTCCTCAGAAAGTTAAGTATAGAATTAACAATTTGACCCAGCAATCTACCTTCTGGAGCTATAACGAAAAGTACTGAAAGCAGGGACTCAAACAGATATTTGCACACCAATGTTCACAGCAGCATTATTCATAATTGCCAAAAGGTGGAAGGAATGCAAGTGTCTATCAATAGATGAATAGATAAGCAAACCGTAGTATATACATACAATGGAATATTATTCAGCCGAAAAAAGGAATGAAGGTCTAATACAGGGGACAACATGGATGAACCTTGAAGGTATCATATTGAGTGAAATAGGCCAGACACAAAAGGACAAATATTGGACTTAATATGGCATAGTAGGAATATGCAAATTCATCAAATCAGAAATTAGAATACACATTACCAGGGGCAAGGATGTGGGTGGGGAATGGGGACTTAATGCTTAATGGGTACCAAGTTGTTTGGAGTTTTTGCAAAGTTTTAGGAATGGGTGGTGGCGATAGTACAACACTGTGAATGGAATTAACACCTCTGAATTGTATACTTGAAAGCGGTTAAAATGGGAAAATTTATGTTGTGTATATGTTAACAGAATAATTTTTTTAAAAAAAAGCATAGAGCTATACAACACAAAGAGTGAACCCTAATGGACTATAGTTAATATAATTTCGAGGACATTATAAAGAGAATTGTTAGGATTTGGAGGCTAATCAGATATTGGAAGGAAGAAAGCCAGGGAGAATTAAACAAAGATAGTTTCAATGTTTCTAACCTGACTGACAAGGAAAATATTGTCTTAGATGAGGAACTTGAGCGTGGGGGTAAGGAGCTGGTTTTAAGGGGAAAGAAACTACTGAGCTCCCTGGTTAATGTGCTGAATTTGAGGTGAAGTCTAGATAGTGGCAATGCCAAGGAGTGGGTTGGTGGCTTTTAGGACTTCCATAATCTCCTCTCCTTTGGTATGGACGTGAACAATTGACATTTTTACAATCATCTGTAAACACTGCTTCAAACCTCCTGCCAAACTGTGCTGCATAAGCCTCTCCTATGTAGAAACTGGGGAGCTGCTTGTGAATGGAAATACCCTCATGGAAATGGCCAGGAGGCAGCTGGAAGGCCAGACTGATGCTTTGCTCGTTTTGCCTCTTATTGGGAGCGGCAGTGCCCCCTTTATTAAAAAAAAAAAATCCCTCCAAATATGAGAATTTAATGGCCATTGAAGTACCCGTAAGGAGACCCAAAGGGCAGAGAGATGCTCAACAAACACGGTAACCAACCCTTCAATAATTAAACAGACTGAACTGGGAGATGTTTAAAGCCATATAGAAACAGACTCCTAGGTCCAATTCAACTCAGTGGCCACTTAGTGAGGACCTACTTTGTGCAGGCAGTTGTTTTTTTTTAAATCTGGTTAGCCATTTCCCAGACATTCTGCTTTATTCTCTCATGACGGTAAGGGGTGGGGGAAGAAGTTATACTCATAAATTCCTGAGAGAGTCACAGCATTTCCATATCAGCAAAACATTGCAGTCACACAAACTAAACTTTTTCTTTCCCCTAGCATTGTGTAGGCAAAATACTTTGGTAGCTTGGCTCAAGAGTTTCACTTTCCAGCTGGTTGTCCCGGCATAGTGTTAAGACAGCCAGAGATGGGTTAAAATGAAGGCGATTGGGTCGCTATTTGCCATCACCCCTGGAGGCTGGGGCCACAGGTTAGTAAAATGACTTGGACTTTTCTTCCTAATTCTCAAGAACTCTCCAGGTAACTGCTTAGTATCCAAATCGACTAAACCCAGCATACTGTAATAATGCTCCTTTTGGAAAGAGACTGTCAATTTGAATAAAAGTCAAACCCTTGAAATCTCAAAGCCTTCTGGACCTCTCCTTGCTTTCCATGCATGTCTCCTCCATCCTTGAGCTCAAGGAGTATGCACAGCTAGCCTGCATATTATCAACCCAAAATGCAGATCTAAAAGGATTCTGGCAAAAACTGCCAAACATAGACATACCTCTGAATCTTGGTTTTCAAAAATCATGAGAATATGAAACTGTACCTTGGAAAGACAAGAACAAAACCACGTGAAAACCAGATTATAGTTAGATTTGGCTTTGGTTGACACCAAATCACTTTTAATGTTCAATCTTAAAGCAACAATGGGGGAAAAATCAGATTGGGGAGGAAAGCCTTTGAGTAATTATTACAAATATAAACGGAAATCTCTAGAAACAACACGAGTGCCGAGGTTTGATTTTCTTTTAACTGCTCCCTGAGGGAACAGGCAGTAGAAAAAAGAATAAACAAGTAACAATGCAATACAGAAACAGCACAAAGGGCTCAGAGGTAAAAGGGAAACTATATAAAAGAAATGGTCAGAGCAGGAAACTCCACGTGAAAGCAAAGGGGAAACAGGAACAGCTGGGGAGTAGAAACCACAGTGAGAGGCCTGAGACAATTGCTGAGCTTTTGTATTTGTTGATTAAGCTGAAGAATGGCAGGTGAGGGCGAGCAGCAAAGAGAAGCTCATTTTTCTTGGAGAATGAAAACTGGACCCAAGTTCTCAAGTCATGCTTGGAAATTAAATCTAGAAATAAAGGCCTTGACACCTGTAGAGGAATGCTCATTAAAAGCATTTGTGAATTTGCACAAAGCATTACATAATATGAGAAAGTGTTGAAGGCTCAGGTAGTGAGTTTTAAGGTTTAGACTGAATGCCCATTCTTCCTTAGCTTTCTAGGGGTTAGAGATTATAATTCAAGTACGAAGTACAGAAGTTTTAAAGAGATAAATTTTAATTTAAAAGCATGTTTCTATGACTCTCTCCATTACTTGTAGATAAAGATGGTGCTGACCAGTAGAGCATTTCCAAGGGGTTACACACCTAATGAGTTTTAGGATGACGGAAAGTTCAGGGAACTGGGCCTTAAAACTTTCTGTGTGACATCAGACAAGTTATTAAACCTCTCTGGGCCTCACTTCCCTCATGTTTTCAGTGAGGAATTGTACTAAATGGGTCTTCACTGGAGTTAAGAGGTAGGCAAAGGAAATGGAGCGCTGCCTGGCTGGTCCACTCAGATAGAGCAGATAGAGCCTTTCAGGCTATTTGTACTTGGGGATCACCATGAATCCAGACCTAGTACTTGACTTGCCGGTTCACAAACTGCATTTTTACTATTTCGCCCCAGGGAAACTGATTCACATGGACTCAAACAGAACTGATTTGCCATTCAGATGGCCAGTTTGTTCACTTTCCTCGGAGGTCTTCCTGGAGGGGTGAGCCCATTGCACGTTGGTGGGCAGGGCCTCTCAGAAGGAAGGTTGTGGGACAGATAGACATAGGCCATGGCAGGTGGCTCTTCTTCTGAGGGCAGCAAGACCAGGTTTCCCTTCTAGGCTGTAAAAGTCTCCTGTCTTCCCACATCCACTCTACCTTCTTGCCCCCTGAGTTATACTCCATTTTACTACGCAGGCACTCTTTTCAAAACCCAGACCTGGTCATTGCAAAATCACATCCTCATCCTCCTCCACCACCACCACCACACCAGAGCTGAAATCCTTCAATGGCCTATTATTGCTCTGAGGAGGGAAAGCACAAGGCCCAGGATGGTCGGGCCTCGACTGGCCTGCAAGCCTGCAGCTCTACCTACCCAGACTGGCCTCTCTGACTCCCAGGAATTCTCATGCTCCCTCCTGCCAAAAGGCCTGTGCACACACTGTTCCCTCTGCCTGGCACACTCTTCCTCCCCTCTTGCCCATGCTAATTCTTGCTCACGCTTCAGCTCAAGGGTCCCTTCCTCAGGGAGGTCTTTCCTGATGGCTCTGATGAGGTCACCTCCTTCAGCTCCTTCTCCTGCTCTTTTGCAACACTTAGCAAAGATATAATTTTAAGCTTATCTGTAAAATTGGATCGTAAGCTCCATGAAGGTAAGATGGCACATGCTTTTGCTCACCATGGTATCTCTGGCCAGCCTGGTACATGATGGGTGCTAGTAAATATTTGAAGAGTGAACGTTTGATAAATTAGCTTACTCAAGCTTACCAATTCATGCATTCATTTGACAGATCCTTACTGAGCACCCACAGGGCCCTATTCACGCTGCAACACGAGAATCAGAGGGTCATTTCCCCTGGACAGTATAGGAAAAACCATGACACATTCTTATTAATTGGCTCACCATTTTCCTCACTTCAAGCAGTCTAACACCCTTTCGTTTTGTTTTGTTTTGAGGTACCAGGGGAACCCAGGACCTTGTATGTGGAAAGTTGGCGCTCAA
>JAQZBX010092484.1:0-12266 GCA_029593785.1 Cabassous unicinctus
CTTTTTATAACTTTTTAAAATTGAGATTTCTCATTCATAGATGAACATCCATAAACAATAAGTGTATACTAAAAGTTGTGAAGTTACCAAACAAGCATGCCTATCATGATACAGGACTCCCATACATTACCCTACCTCCGCCATGCATTATTGTCCAATACTTGTTACAAACTATGAAGGAGCATTGACAAAACAATACTCCTAACTATAGCCAATATCTTGAATTTGGTGTATTTTTCCCCCAACCCACACGGTTTTTGATACCCTGTATTAGTATTATATACTTGTTATAGTTCATGAGAGAATGTTCTTATATTTGTCCAGTTAACTACAGTCCACCTTCCACCACAGGATTCATTGTGTTATACAGTCCCATGTCTTGTACAATCCATTCAGTGTGTACATTCAATGGCTCTCATATTCATCACAGAGTTGTGCTATTATCACTTCAGTCAATTTTAGAAAATTTTCATTACTCCAAAAGGAAAAATCCCATACCCTCTTTTTTAAAAATAAACAAACAAATAATTAATTAATTAATTATTTTTATATTTTAAAAGATGCTTAGATTACATAAATGTTATAACCCCCTATTGTTGTCCCTTAGAATTGATATAATATGTTCTTTGCCACTGCTGCAAAAATATTACAGTATTACTGTTAACTATAATTCATAAATTACACAATTTATCTGTGTATCACCATAGTCACACTTTATAAAAGAAGAACATTCTTATACTATTAACCACAGTCTTTTACCCACCACTGAAATCACTATGTTATACAGTCCCTACATTATTCTCTAGCTTCCTTCCAATTGAAATACAACATCCACAGACTACCTTTCAGCCACAACCACATTTATAAACCAGCAGTGTTAGTTATACTCACTATAATGTATTACCAACAACTCTATTCATTTCCACATATTTACAATAAGCCTTATTAAAAAATCTTCATACATTAATCATCAACTCCCACTCTCAACCCACGTTCCATTTCCTGGTATCTTATACTCTAAAGTTTACCTCCCTGAGTTTACTCATTAATTTAGTTCATATTAGTGAGACCATACACTATTTGTCTTTTTGTGTCTTACTTATTTCACTCAACATAATGTCCTCAAGGTTCATCCATGTTGTCGTATGCTTACCCACTCACCGGTTGATGAATTCTTGGGCTGGTTCCATATTTTAGCAACTGTGCATAATGCTGCTATAAACATCAATGTGCAAATTTAACAGGATTGCTGGATCATATGGCAGTCCTATATTTAGTTTCTTGAGGAACCCCCAAACTGTCCTCCACAGAGGCTGCACCATTTTACATTCCCAACAACAGGGGAATGTTCCTCTTTCTCCATATCCTCTCCAGCAATTGTAGTTTTATGTTTTTTTGTAATAATGGCTATTTTATAAGGTGTGGAATGATATCTCAGTGTAGTTTTGATCTGCATTTCCCTAATAGCTAATGATGTTGAACATTTTTTCATGAGCTTTTTGGCCATTTTGTATTTCCTCTTTGTAGAAATGTCTATTCAAGTTTTTTGCCCATTTTATAATTGAGTTGCTTGTCTTTTTATCGTTGGGCTGTATGATCTCTTTATATAACATCAAACCCTTATTGGAGAAAGCTAACAGGGCTCACATGTGTGTGTAGCTGTTAAAGACTGCAAAGGGAAGCAAAACAAGGTGAGCAGAAAGAGCTCCTGGAGAAAGAAATAGCCAGGAAGTTAAGGGAGATGGCCTCCTCTAATCAGAGAATGCCTGCAGGAGAATATGACTTTGGAGTTGGCTTTTATAGGAGTTAATGGTTGCAACAGGACATTTCAGAAATGTGAAATCACTTAAGGATTTATACAACAGGGGAAATTTAAAACAAAAAGAGAGGCTGATTTTTCCCCCTGTTGTATAATTTGCAAGATGAGTATTTGTGGCATAATGACTGAACATCTTATGACATCTTAAGGGATAACCAGAAATAATTTTTAAATCAGAAGAGAATATATTCTAGGATGTATCATATCCTTTTCAGGGGCCCCTTTTTCTTCATGATGCTGGTTACAGTGGAGATAGAGTCAGGCTGTCAACTTCTCCTTTTCCTACCATCTGTCCTGCAAGCCTCCTGCTGGAAATCCAGATAGCAGTCATCACTACAGAGCTGAAAACATCTGGCCACACACCCTAAGCCTCTGAATAACTCAGCATGACTCAGCATTGCTGTGCTGGCACCAGATCCTGGCCTAGACAGACCTAGAAAGAAGGGGGCAGGGCATTGACTCAGACTGGGACCCAGCCAGATTGTCCATCCATGACTGTGGGAAAGCAGCTGTGGGGAACCAGACAGAAAAGGAATATGGATTCAGGAAATACTGGAGCTGAAAGGGGTAGTCTGTAGCATGGGATTTTCCATTTGGAGTAATGAAAATGTTCTAAAATTGACAGAGGTGATGGCAGCACAACTCTATGATGAAAATGAGAACCACTGAGTATATACTTTGAATGGATTGTACAAAGCATGGCACTGTACAACACAGTGAATCCTGTGGTAGAAAATGGGCTGTGGTTAACAGAACAAATAGGAGAACATTCTCTCATGAACACTAACAAATATATAATACTAATACAGGGTGTTAATAATTGGATGGATTTGGGGAAAAATATATCAAATATAAGATAAGAGCTATTGTTAGTAGTAATATTTTGATGATGCTCTTTCATAGTTTGTATAAAATGCTTCACAACAATGCAAGGTGTTGGTGGTGGGGTGATATGTGGGAGCTCTGAATGATGATATGCATGTTTGTTTTGTAAGTTCACAACTTATACTATACAATTATTGTTTATGCATGTTCATGTATAAATGATATACTTCAATAAAATTTTTGATGAAAAAAGACATATGGTGTATAATGTGAGGAAAAATGAATGGATGATGATTGTGTATGTCCTTTTTAGAGAGTGAAGAATGATCTGAAAGATCTCACTGAATTAAAGTTGGGCCTTGAGAGTTGAAAAAGGATTTCCTTGATTGAGAATACCTGTTCTCCATCTCCTTTCAGGGTGAGGTAGATGGAACTGGCTAAAACACAGTGCGACAGAGTGGTTTAGTCTCGGAGATAATTCCCTCTGGTACATGGATAAAGAAGGAGGCTTCATCATTCCTTACAACAAGTCCTCTCTTTCTTCTCTCTTCTACATCAAAGATTTTATAAGCCAAATGGGGTCAGGCAGGTCACGCAAAGGAGTAGGATCTGCAATGAATACAAGCCCATCCCTGATGAAATAAGACAGTCAACATTTTAGCCACATGCTGCCTTGAGGGATTAGGGTGGAGAGGGGGACAGTTGCTCAACCTCTTCATGTCTCTGAAATATAGGATGATGATATGACTTAGCTCATAGGATGGTTATGAGGATTAATTAGTTTATTGTATAAAGGCCTAAAACTGTACTTGGGACATGGTATATAATCACTAGGCATTATATGGTATAATATTATAGCAAGTATATAAATATAATTGTTAGGTTTATATCTTATTTTCAAGAGATGACTGGAAATCTAGGTATTCGAAGCATTTCTTTATGTTAAATGTTGGCAGCAGTTTCACTTTATTTTAAAAGCACTACTCAGACCATACAAAACAATTCTATGTATGAGTTTTATACAATAGGATAATATGTTGCAAATTCTGATCTACCTTCTCTCTCTCTATGATTTTTCCATTAGCCCATTCCCCTTTCTCTTTGTCCTTATCAAATTGCTATTCTCCCTAGTCTACTTTTCGCTAGTGAGTGTCTCCTCAGGGGATGTAAGACATCTATGCTCTGGCTTAGAAGAAAAGATGTTGATGGCTGGTTTTTAAGAACAAGGAGCTGGGAGAGCTCCAACCTGACACAGAAATTGTAGAGACTTGTACAGGATGGATGCTAACTTTGATTCTGCTTACAGATGAGAAAGACAATGTGAAACCTAAAATAATTTAGGGGTAGTGAACTTGTATAGCAGACGCTTGCTCTAGCAAAATTTTTGGGATCTCTGTTGTTTGACCCTGCAAAGAGAGCTGTAGGGACCTTGCAGAGTTTCTTCTCATTTTTTGTATTCCTATCATATCCCCACAGCAATGCCACATAACCTAAATAAACATGTATGTATATGTTTTGGGGGCAGTGGGGTTCCACATTATGGCAGGATGAAGAGAGAGGCACTGGGTTAGGGCACAGGAGTAATGAAGAATATAATATGTAAACACTTTCTTTCTTAACTAAACTTGCAACTTGACCAAGGGGTTGAAGGGCCATTTGGGCAGGTGTGGACCTCCATTTTCCTCAGGAACCTGCCTCTAACACATTATCTGACAAGCTATCCAGTCCAAGCTACAGAGTCTTTTTATTCTTATCTTGTTTCCAATTTTTTCTTTATTTCTGTCTTTCTCAAGTTTTCTTAAGGAGACACAAACATGGTTTAGGGACGTTTGATCTGCAGTTGTACCTTGAACCCTGAGCATCAATCTCCTAAGGGAGGGAGTGGGGGCAGAGGGTTGGGGTACCTGCTTTTACTCTCTTGGGTTTACCATTGATGACCCAATGGTCATCGATATACTGTTGTGGAAAGAGTACAGTCTTCCCCTGCAGAACTGGGCCTACATCTGAGCCTCGGCACTCACCAGCTCTGTGAACTTGGCCTGGTTATATCTTCTCTTTGACCCTCAGGTCAAAGAAACATATTTAAAGAAAGGCAGTAGAACATGTCGGTGATCTTAGACTGCCTGGGCTCAAATCACAAATTGACTACTTACTAGCTGTGTACATTTAAGACATTTACTTACACCATCTGTGCCTTAGTTTCTCCATCAGTAAAAAAGAGACAATAATCCACTTTCAAGTAATGGTATGAGGATAAAATGAGTTAATTCATGCAATGAAGTTAAATTAGACCCTAGCATATAGGAAGTACTGAAGACATATTAGTAATCATTGACTTCAATTAAAATATATTCAGTAAAGCACTACTTCACAAAACTATTATATTAAAAGTGATTATTTTAATATCCCAGAATGGTACCAGAAATATAGAAACATTTCAGTAAGTATTAATTCCCACCCCCTTTTCATTTTCCTCTAGGCTAGATAGCATCTGTTTCTTCACATGTCTCTCATTTACTCTCTTGTATCTTAATCATCCAGTTTCATGCCCTACCCCTGTGTGGACTCTTAGTTTACCTCTCTTATTTCAAATCCTTGGATCGTACATGCTCTTAGTGAAATGAAATTTTCTTAGACCGCAAAGGAGCTCTCAGTCCCCTTCAGCTGTGCCCTGTGGCCCCATAGCAGCTGTTTCATCCATTTAAGCTAAGGCCTGGACTTTGGCTGCAGGACCCCCAGAGATGGTCCCCTGATGCACCGTGCCCAGAGCCTAAATGAAGCATCCAGCTCTGTGCCTGCTACTATGTCATTAAGACGGGTAGGTGCTGTTTTCTCAAGAATGCCTGATTCTCTGAGACATCTGGACTTTAGGGAGCCCACAGCTCTGGCTTGAACAGCTAGGCCTCTGAGCCAGACAGTGCTCTATATCTCCTTCTATCCTCATAGTAACCCCAGTAGACAGATAGAATTATTGCCTTCATTTTACAGATTGTAAGTCTGAGCTGAGAAGAGTTGGGCATTTGCCCCCAGCTGAGGGGATTGAGGAGTCTTAGGTGGTAGAGGAATGTAAAATGCTGCTGTGCTGTGCCTCCCCACCCATTCCCATGCCTTCCCCCGTACTCTGGTCTATCTCTCCTGAGAGTCGTGGGCTCCACCCAGGACCGCCAGCCTGACCTGGCCATGTATCTGAACTCACAGGCCTGTAGCCCTTCTGGGACCTGATAGCTGTCAGCTATCCCTGACTCTGCCCTCCCTGCAAACTTTGATAGATGCATCTTACACACCAGCTTCCAAAGTCCCTAGAAGCGCTCTGAGTTTGCTGAGTCAAAGCTCCCTGAAGTCAAAGCCCTTAGGGACCCCTTCTCCCAAAAATAGTTTCATCGAATTCTCCATCCCTGCCTTTTTCATCCACACCCCAGTTCTCCTGCTTCCCCCGTCCCAGTCATGTAATCCTCCTCAGCAATGTAACAAAGTGGCTTCAGAGTCTGACCTGGGTCCAAGTCCAGCCCTGCCTCTTACTTGCCTGACCTTGAACTCACTGTTGTCATCTATAAAATAGGGATAGCAGCTGTATCTATCTTATGGATTACTCTGAGGGTGAATGGAGCTCTGACACACTGTGTGTTAAGCAGTTGCCAAAGTGATTCAACTTCAGAATAAAAACGATCTCAATAAAAGTAATAGTTATTAAAGTGAGGGGAGCGAGGAAAGCAAAATGCATATGGCTCTTCTAGTTGTACGGACCGGCTGTCACTGGGCTGGCCTAAATGGAACTGGCAGTAAATTTCAAAAAAGATTTGGAATTTTTTCTTGTCCTCATCCTTCTCTTTAAAGGGTAAAATATTAATATTTAGAATGGAAAGAATTATTGTAATCTAATATATGCAAGCTTAAAGAAAAAAAAAACCCAAAACACCCTGATGAAAACATTGCGGAAAAAACTTGTACTCGATTTTGTTCACTTTATTCTTCCTGTCTGTTATGTTGATGGACATGGTTATCTCATTCTTTGATTACTGTTTTATTTTCTCCTTTGTATCTGAAGTAGCTTTAATTTATTTAATATCCACTGTTTTAAGCTCTGCCATTTCTGGAGTACCTGTTAGTTATTAGTATTTATGTGTATCAGGCAGGCACACTCACTGTTTAGTACGTTATTTGTAGTAAACTGATCTCCAAAGATTTCCTTTTGAAAATTACCCCTTTTCTTTTTTTTTAATTAATTAATTAATTTATTTATTTTTTATTGTTCATAAAAATCAAGATTTTTCACAGTACATACCAATATTTGTAAAATGATATACAAATATATATGCATATTTGTGTAACCCCTTTTCTTAATTTTTCCATTCCTTACTGTTTTACTAAATGTTAAGTGTTCTTTGACAATTTTGGTGCTCATGTGTTTGGGAGGACAAAAGTAAAATGTATCTGCCATCACATCAGAAAGTTTCTTTAAAACTCACAGATCAAATGTTCCATAATGAATTTTTTTTTTCATTTAGATTTCAAACAATGATGGGATTGTCATTTTAATATACATCATTGGAGATATGTTTATTTGTAAATAGTCTATTGCTCATTTGAAAAAATAAACCAGTGAACAATAAAAAATGTAACAGTATTAATATTCAATAATCCTGGCCCTCTTCTCTGCCAGCTCTATTTCTCACCCTCCCATCCCTTCATTCCCGAATTCACTTTCATTTTCTATGCTCTATCTTGTTCCACCTTATTATGATCTTGTTACCGTGGTTCTGTATATTAAGGTGAGATTTGGGGATAATCTGTTAACGAGTGACATTAAAAAAAAGCCTCACTCGCACATGGACGGTCTCAGCAAGGTTCAGGGAGGGGAAGCAGGAGCAGAGAAAGGAACCTGGACAGCTAGATCCTGGATGCTGGAAGATGAAGGTAAGAATTTGAGGTCCAGCCTCTGGATGCTAGGAAGGCTTCCTTGTGGGAACTCCTTCAATTAAGAGGGGCACAGAGTGTGGAGACACAGGATCCCGATGGATCCTGAGGTTCTGATAGGACAGCTTGAAGACAGGTGCTCTGGAGGGTTGGGCTGGGGAGGGCACTTGCTCCCGGTCCCAAGAACGGAATCTGCTGACTCTGAACTGCTCAGTGTAGGCTCTGGGTGTTTTTCTCCTCATTTCTATTGGGGCTTCTGATTTGAGGCCAGGATTCACAACGCCCTGGGTTCCTACCCACTGGAGCCCTGCCTGGAAAGGATACAGTGTGGTTTCTACTTTCATTCAAAACTCTTTCTTGTCCTGCTTCTCCATTCGCCTCAACAGGTCTCCTTGATACTCTGATCAATCCAACCCAGAAGTGTGGGGAGATCCCTGTCTCACTTGTAAGCCCGTGTTCATCACTGTGTATGTGATGGAGGATCAGAGAGCAAGAGAATGAAATGTGAAGGCATAGGGTTTGTCAGGCTTCATCAAGATTGGCCTTCTGCTTAGGGCAGGATCTCCTCAAAGCACCCTTGTCATGTCATTTGGTTTTGGGTAAAAGACCCCCTGTTATGAAGAGGAAATCATAGTTTCTCTACCAAGCCCAGGTTTCAGGTGAACAGCTTAATATTTGAAAGTTATTACATAAATGAAAGTCCTTCAATCCTGGACCACATGGTATAACTCAAATTGTTCTTTCAGAAAATAAATTTCCATATTGGAGTATTCATAATTAAACATAATTCTGTGCATTGTAACAAGTGCAGGGTGTGTAGCAGTGAGCCAAAGAACACAGTCCCTGGATTCACAGAGCCACACATTTAAATAACTAAAATAATGATCAGAAGTGCCACCTCATCTCCACTTGATGTGGCCTCTCTTTATCTCAAGGATGTTCATTCAGCTTGGGAAAACCAGACCCCCATTCCAGAGGCAGCCACAGAATAACGCAGCATAATTTTACATTCATTCCAGACTGTGGAGTGCAGATAATGAAGAATGCCCCGGCAAAAACGTGGCCCAGAGAGCCCTTTGAAGGTAGGAAGTTGAACTTAAACATCTTTCTATCCACAGTGTCCTGCACACAGAGCTTACTATAATAAATGTTACATATCTCTATCTTTATTAAGATTGTTATAAACAAAATGATGCAAAGTGCAGAATAAAATAATTTTAGCTACAGCAAGAAGGATTGAAGTTTGACATAATAATGGAAACAAGTCTATAGTACTTAGTATATCTTGAGGACTTCTTTAAACACCTTGCATATATTAATTCACTCCATCTGTGGAAACTTATGAGGAAATTAAAATCCCATTTTGCAAATGAGGGAACTGAGTCATATGGCTAGTAAGATGTACTCAGTCATCAGCCAGTCTGACTCCAGAGTCCTCGCTCGTAACCATTGCTCTAGTCTGCTTAAGACTTCCCTGCAGCAAAGAGTTTTATCCTCTGGAATAAGTTAGTGGGGATGGCTATGTGGGGACAGTGCTGTGTCCTTTCCTGGAGTTGTATGTGGAATAAAAGGGAAGGGACATCCCCTCTTCTCTACACCTAGTACTGGGGTGTTCTAGCTGAAGAAGAGAATAGCATCATTGCTGAATGAGAGGACCTGTGGACATCCTGCCCATTGAGGACTCTGAGGTTCAATGACTTCCCCAGTTTAGGAGCTCAGGGTGCCTATGAATGTAATCCATAGAAATTCTATGTTGGAGGAAAATCTATTAGGGGTTCACTTATTGCAGCATGCTATTTACAGAGGAGGAAATGAAGGCTCTGAAAAGGTATGATTTAATTTGTCATAGAAAGGCCCAGGCTAGGCCCAAGCTCCTGACTTCCTGTCTACTAGATTTTCCACTGAGCCCCTTTGCTTCTAAATGTGCTCATTCTGAAAGAAGGAACAGAGAGAATCTAAAATA
Source organism: Cabassous unicinctus (assembly GCA_029593785.1). Lineage (NCBI taxonomy): Eukaryota > Metazoa > Chordata > Mammalia > Cingulata > Chlamyphoridae > Cabassous > Cabassous unicinctus. The sequence goes on from JAQZBX010092484.1 coordinate 9,522, forward strand.
TTGCAGATGGCCACCAGGCGAGAGTCAGGACTGAGAAGGCTCTTGGTTAATTCTTTAAAAATAAATACATCATTTAAAAACATAATTAAGCAGACCCTGTTCAGAGTTCGAAGGAGGGAAGGGAGGGCCTCAGGAGCCTACCCCTCCTCGGTCCTGGACCAGCAGATAGTGCTATCAGACCCCAACAGGGCCTCCTCCCATTGCTGGGTCTTGGTATGAGTCAGCCTAGTACAGGGGCAGGACAAGCCATCTTGTCCTGACCAAAAAGGGGCACAGGTACACGTCTATATGGTCAAGCCATGGATACCCTCACCTAAGAAAAGGACCTACATCCAGAAGTGTATGTGTACCTTGCATCCCCTTTTGTGTGCTGAGCCTCAAAGAGGTCTTTACTCTACAAGTGATGGCAAGGTCATTGTGCTAGAGGCCACCCCATCCAAAGCCTCTCCTCTCCCCACACACAGTCATGGAGAATATCCCTTCTCCCAGATTCATGTGCTTGTCTTTGCATCATAGTCAAGGAATCATTGAGGAATTTATTCTTTATATCTTTTCTTGCTCCTCTTAGTGGGAAATGTGTGTGTTTTTAAAAATAAATTGGTAATGAATTTAATGTGAGACTTTTTCAAGAAAAAGGAACCTTGAGGATATGTCTAGTGAAATAAGTCAGACACAATAGGATAAATATAATATGATCTCACTTATATGAAATAATTAGAATAAGCAAACTAATACAGTCAGAATCTGGAATGTTAATAGAGTAATAGGTTACCAAGGGTTGGTATGGGAGTAGGGAAAGGGAGTTAAGGCCTGAAATATTCAGAGTTTCTATTTGGGATGATAGAAATGTTCTGGTAATGGATGGTGGTGATGGTAGCACAACATTGTGAATGTAATTAACAGCACTGAAATAATTATTCAAATGTTGTTAAAAGGGGAAATTTTAGGTTGTATGTATGTTACTAGAATGAAAAATTAAGAAAAAAAATCCATGGAACTATATAGTATAAATTAAACTGTGGAATATAGTTAATAGTACAATTATAAAAATGTGATTCCATCAAATGTATCATATCAATGCAAGGTGGTATATAAGAATCCTATATTTTATGCATGAAAAAAATTCAAACTCCATTAATCCTGTCCTGACTTCTGCTTCAGACAAACACAAGTGTGGAGGCAGAAAAAATAAAAAGAATGGGGTTTCTGGGCTTCTGGTAGGCTATGGTCACTGAACGAATCTTGAGTTTCTTGGGTTGAAGGGTTCCCGCTTTGCAAACTCATCCTTTCTAGTCCTTCTGTTTGTAATTTACTAGTGGAGCTCGTTTTAAATAAACAACAACAGCAAAAGCTCCAGTGTTGTCTTCACTAACCACAGGAAAGAAGGAACTCGCCCACATCTCCACACAGGGTAGAAGCCTTGATGAGGCCAGATGTGGTGGTGGCAGCAGTCAGTCGGGTGGGAAACTGAGGACCACAGTAATACTAGAGGCCATCCAAAGTGAAGAGCAGGGAGGAAAGTGCAGGAGCAGTTGCGATTACCTGTGCCATCCCCCGGGCCAGGGCTTCAATGGTGGTGTGGAGGGGAGGGTTGATGTGTGGGTATTTCTGAAATGAGTAAGAAGGGCCCAAGGACATGGAAACCCTTTGTAGGGCTCCAAAAAGTCTAGCCTAGGGTAATTGACTTCAGTTTCCCTATTGGTATTGCAGCTAAGTGAGTCATTTCTGGCTGTTCTGCAAACATCAGCATCAGGTGATAATACTGGACTCCTTTCTTTGCCCCATTTGTTTTCAGCAGTCCCTGGTAGTCCCCCATGCTGACTCTCTGCCCTGGCAGCTGTGCTCTCTGAGCTTTCTGTAGAGGTACCACAGAGACCTCCAGCTGAGCAGCAATCACAAGTTAGACTTTTAATCTTGCTCAGAGGTATAAAGCCCAGAGTTTGCCTCCCTGAGCAGACTATAGACATTTACTGTACAAGCAGCAGATCACCTTCCTTTCCCTTGTTGTCTTGCTCTTCAGAATAGCATTTCTGGGTTAAACAGGACCTTCACAGACACTCCTGAGAATTTTGTAAACCTCAGCAGCTGAAGAGAAGGCTTACATTTAGGTTTCTAGGAGGAAGAGACCCAGCAAAAGAAAAGGGCCATACTGTGTACCCTCATGTGAAGGCTCAGGAGTAGGTCTGCTCTAGGATTAAAGCCACGCCATGCAGAGATCCTGGGTCAAACCAGAGTACCCAGAGGAAGGCTCCTGCCTTCCTGCAAACAATACTAAGGAGCTCCATTAATCCATTTACCCATCTACCCACAATTATCCAGCAAATCTTGTTGAGTCCCTACAATATGCCCAGCTCTATATGATGCCTGGAGGACATAAGGTCCTGCCTCCAATGACTCTGCAGAACAACAGAAAAGAGGTCCGGACAAACAGCTAATGGCTGTTGCTCATTTATCCAAACTGAAATGGTCTTCAAGTCCTGGAAAACAGCATGCTGGTGTGTATGACCTGGGGAGGAGGTGTCATTTGCTTCACCACCTATAATGTTTTCCTTTAAGTGTTGGATTATAGACAACTCTGACTATTCCAGGCAATGGATTTCAGCCCCAGGGAGAGGGGGAATGTTATATATGGAGGAACACTGATTCACAAAAAGAAAATTCAGCCAAGGAAGGAAAGTGATAAAAACAGAAACTAAATATATTAAGTGAGGGATATTTTGGGGTGGGGGGTAATTATCTCCACAT
>JAQZBX010092485.1:0-12256 GCA_029593785.1 Cabassous unicinctus
GGAACCAATCCCACAACCTCCAGTGTGGGAGAGAGGCACTCAATTGCTTGAGCCACCTCATCTCCCTAGAAGTAATATTTTGAGGATGGTCTTTAACCATTAGTTAAAAATGTTTCACAGCAATGCAAAGTATTGGTGGTAGGGTGAGGTATGAGAGCCCTGTATGATGTTATATATGTTTGTTTTGTAAGTTCACAACTATTACTACACACTTACTGTTTATATATGGTTTATGCACGAGTGATATACTTCAATAAATGAAAACAATTTTTTAATTTGATAAAAAATAATCCTATAGCAAAAATCATACTTAATGGTAAAAAAAGAAAGGGTAGTGGGGCTGCTCTCAAGCCAGGCAGGACAGGCCCCCCAGTCCCTAAAACTGTCCCCATGAGCCCTCATCGCTATGGAGGAGCCTGGCCAGGGACTGCTAGGAGACCCTCCACATCCTGTGTGAGGTAGGGCAGGAGACATGCTGCCCCCACAATTCTCTGAACACAAGAAAGGGGATGGGGCAGCAAGAGTGTGTGCAAGCAAGCCTCCCCCCCACCCCCACCGAGGTTACTGGCTTGGCCCAACCATTGTACATCAGTGTGACCTCGGTACCACGGGAAGGGTGAAGGAAACCAGGGTTAATGTGAATGTACAGCATCTCAGAGAAGCTACTGAGATGGGAAAAGAACCAAGTCTAGAAAGGCCTCCTCATGGTCAGAAACAGAGGAACTGGTGGGTGAAAGTGGAGAGCCTGGGGGGTGAGGAGGGGAACCCCTCTGTGGGCAGTGGTCAGACACCTTGTGCTGTCCAGCCAGGCTGGGCAGGGAGTGGCCAGTGGCTGAGCCACCTAGAGAGGGGAGAGTAGTAAAAAAAATAAATATAATTTGAATTACATTTAAGATGAGGTGAAGGTTTTCCAAAGCTGGAAGGAATGAGGGGCCTGTGGCCAAAGTGGGGAGAAGAGGGAGCCAGCAGTGAGCTGCACTTCCAGCTTATTTGGACTGTGGAGAGTGGCTGCTCCTGGGTGGGGCAGCTGAGCCAGCTGGGTCAGAGTCCTGGGTGGGGTGGGTGGGTTCCTTCCTCCCCCCTCTCACCCAGTGCAGAGACAACATGCTTAAAGAGACAGAGGTAGATTAAAACATCACAATTTAAAGCAAATCTAGGCTTTCCAATCAAGGAAGCAATCATTCTGAAAGGCAGCCATGTGGTACTTCGGTTGACTCTGTGTGTGGCCTGAGCTGCCCAGTCCCTGTCCCCATTGCAGCCTGGGGGAGAGTTCAGCCGAATGCCCAGCCCTCCAGGTGGCAGTTTATGGTGCTGGTGCCTCTGCTGAGGCTGTTATTTCCTGTTATTTCCACAGGTAGCCCTGGGCCAGGATGGCAGCTTGGAGAGGGTTAGTGGGCTGCCCGTCGTGGCCCAGCCGTGGCACTGGAGGCAAGCTGCCCAACTGCCGCTTGGGCTTCTAGCTCCAGGCCTCAGGTATGGAGCCCTTCTCAGCCAGCAGCAGCTGCTGCCGCATGTCGTTCTCCAACTCGGACTGGGAGTGCTCCTCCATCACCTTCACTTCCTGGGATCTGTTCGCATTGCTCATTTGGTCGTCAATGTCAGGAACCATTTGCAAAGGCCCACTCAGAGATGTCAGGGACTGCCAAGATACAACGACGGCGCAGAGAGCCTCCAGACCATCGGCAGTGGTGAGGCGCTGCGGGGGTCCAGGACCAGCAGTTCGGGATGAGACACATGGTGCGTTCCCGTGCTCAGGGATGGTGTACTCAGTGGCTTGGATCTTGGGGACGAACTCCTGTGGGATGCTGCAGTAGAAGCGGAACTGGCCGTAGAGCATGGTGAAGAGAACCATGCCCAGAGCCCATGTGTCGCTCGGCTTGCCTGGTGCGGCCGGCCACTGTGCACGTCAGGACAGATGCAGGCAGGGCTGGCCCTCTGGTCCTTCAGCAGGTCCCCCTTGCTCATGCTAGAGAGCCTTGCTACCCTAGTTCCCAGGCAGAAGTTGGTGATGGTTGTCCGATGCGTCCACTTCTTGAGCACCATGTTCCCAAGCTTCAGGTCTCTGTGGACAATGTTTTTCTGGTGCAGGGCTTGGCTTCCACCACTCACACACACCTTAGAAGATCATCACCGTCTCCCGCTCGCTCGTTTGCTTCTCCTTGAAGACGTCGTGCTGCGGGTTGATCACGCTGGCGGTCTTGAGCTGAAGTCATGAGCACAGAGGCAGTCGAGGATGAGGCATGTAAGTGTCTTCATTTCCTTAACTATTAGGCTGGATTCAGGGTCATCAACAATTTCACAGGAGCAGTCCTGGAAGGGCCTGGAAAAGTGGCGGTGAACCACGCCATTCTGCCTGCAGGAGGAGAGTAAAATTAACTTAGAAATAAGTTTTGAAGCAAAAAGTATTTAATTTCTAACTGTATATAATTTAATTTTTAATAATGTCTGAGTTCAATAACCAGCTCTGAAAATTCCTGGAAATTGGAAAATCAGCTCTCAGAGCCATTATATATCAGCTCCAGCCCACTACTGTCCATCATCCTGTCCATCACACTGCCTTCAGAACAGGACAGGGATTTCATCTGCTTTATTTGCTGCTATCTTCAGCACCTAGAACAGTGCCTGAAATACCAAATGTGATTAATATTGAATCCTGTTGTTCCTACTTCCATATTATACCTAAAATCTGTCTACTTCTCTCCATCCTATCTCCCTGTCTAGTGAAAATACCATCATTTCTTCTCTGAACCACTGAAATAGCCTCTCTACTTCTCCTGCCCCTCAACAATACATTGTTTGCAGTAACCACAGTAATCTTCAACAATGTAAACGGGACTGTCTTATGCTCCTACTTAAAACTTTTTCTTTCCTGAAGATAAAAATCAATTTTAATTCAACTAACCAGAGAACACCACTATTAACACTTTATTTTGTATTCTTCCCTTTTTCTATTCTTACAATACTCTTTAAAACAAAGATACGATTTAATAAAATATTTTTAACCTCACAGCGTATCTCAGTCATCAGCATTTTTAAAGAGGGTATATAATTCCATCCTATGTCTAATCGATACCGAATTTAACCTTTCACTCCTAATGACACAGGTGTTTGGTTTTTTTTTTAATCGTAACTAAAGTTGTGATAAACGTTAGTGCATAGACTCCGTCGTGCATTTGCCCAATTGTTTTCTTAGAATACAGTCCTAGAATTGGAGTCGTTGGGTCAAAGACCATAGACGATTTTAGGTCTCCACAATCTTCGAGAGAGTTTAGAGGTGGTAAATTGTCTGCTTTTCATTCTCACTTTTCTTTCCACCTCACAGAGTCACTGCCCAGATGCCAGTTTCTCCCCAGAATGCATCCCTTTCAGCCCTATTGCTTAACATTGTCAGTGGTTTAATGTTATACTCCAAATCAAATCCAAACTCTTTTCCTGAGTTAAATGGTGCAACTCAGGCCTAACTCTCCAAAGTTTTTTCTTTCCTCTCTCCCTTCACCCTCCCTCCACTCCAGCCACCCTTGCTTCCTTTCAGGTTCTCAAACACACTAAGATCTTGGCCCCTCAAGACCTTTTATCTGCTCTTCCTTGTCTAGAACTCTCTAAAAACTTTATTGTGTTAACACTTATTAAAATTTTCCATCTTAACCATTAAATGTACAATTCAATGGTATTAGTTACATTCATAATGTTGTGTTACCATCTCTATCATCCCTTACCAAAAAGTTTTCATCACCCTAAACGGAAACTCTGTACCCATTAAATATTAATTTCTATTCCCTTCTCCCCTTGGCCCCTGGTAACCTCTGATCTACTTTCCATCTCTATGAATTTGCCTATTTTAGATATTTCGTATAAGTAGAAACATGCAATATTTGTCCTTTTGTTCTGGCTTATTTCACTTAGCATAATGTTTTCAAGGTTCATTCAAGTTGCATGTATCCAAATGTCGCTTCTTTTATGGCTGATTAGTATCCCATTGCATGTATATATCACATTTTATTCATTCATCTATTGATGGACACCTTTTGGCTATTGTGAATATGCTGCTATGAACATTGGTGTACATGTATCTGTTTGAGCCCCTATTTTCTTTCTTTTGGGTAAATACCTAAAAGTGGAACTACCGGGTCATATGGTAATTCTGTTTAACTTTCTGAGGAACTTCCAAACTGTTTTCCACAGTGGCTGCTATTTTCTATTCCCATCAGCCATACATGAGGGTTCCAGTCCTCACCAACACTTGCCATTTTGTTTTTTAAATAATAGCCAGGGTCAGATGTGGCTCAAATGGTTGGGAGTCAATCTCCCATGTGGAGGGACCTGGATTCGATCCCTGGGACCTCCCGGCAAATGAAAAAATAAAAAAGAAAAGAAATAATAGCCATCTTGTGGGTGTGAAGTGGTATCTCACTGTGGCTTTGATTTGTATTGCCCTGATTTGTGATGACTAATGCTGTGCACCTTTTCATTGCATATTAGCCATTGGTGTATCTTCTTTGGAGAAATGTCCATTCAAGTCCTTTGCACATTTTTAATATTGAATTGTTTGTCTTTTTGTTGTTGAGTTGTAGGAGGTCTTTATATATTCGGGACATTAAACCCTTATCAGATATTTGATTATTTCCTTCCATTTGTAGGCTGTCTCTTCACTTTCTTCATAATGTCCTTTGATGCACAAAAGTTTTTAATTCTGAGGAAGTCAAATTTATCCATTTTCTCTTCTGTTGCTTGTGCTTTTGATGTCATACTAAAGAATCCATTGGCAAGAATCCAAGGTCATGAAGATTTCCCCCCGTTATCTTCTAAGAGTTTTATAGTTTTAGCTCTTATATTAAAAGTCCTTGATCCACTTCACGTTAATTTTTGTATATGGTGTGACTTGGCACCCTTGTTGAAAATCAATTGGCCACAGCTGTGTGGGTTTATTTCTGTACTCTCAATTCTATTAGTCTCTCTTTATACCAGTAACACACTGTTTTGATTACATAGCTTTGTAGTAAGTTTTGAAATCATCTTTCCTGTTTTCTTAACACAGAGGATTCCTCCATCCACCAACCTGCAGGTCACAGTTTAAAGAGGTCTTCCTTGCCCAACCTATTTAACATTCCACCCTCTATCACTGCATTCTATTCGTTTCCTTCACAGTTCTTAATGCAAACTGTCATTACACATTTAGTTCCTCTGTTTTCTCCTCTCCCCACTCACTATAAGCTCTATATAGGTAAGGACCATTTCTGCCTGTATTTCCAGGGCCTACCACTGTGTCTGACCCATAGAATGTGTGCAATAAATCCTTTTTGAGGGAATAAATGAACCTACAGACCATATATGGGCCCATCTTGTTCTGATTACGGGACAGTCCTATTTGAGTGATGTGTGAGCCCTTGTGGGATCCGGCAGGCCCTCTGCTGCAATCCCCAAGTCTGCAGAGATCATTCAAGACATTCGTCACCCGACTCAAGGTGTGGCACCACTTCTACCTACTTCTGGGCCGAAAGCCTGAATTGGCATGAAAATGCCCTCTATCACCTGATCTAGGAGAAATTGAGTGAGCCCACCTTGAGACACCTTCTGTATGGCTGAGGAAGACCACCTAATCTGGTATCCATGGATATTGGCTTCAGCATCTGTTCTCAGGCAGAGCTTCCCACCAAAGGAAGGTTAGCCTTATTGCCATTTTATTCTTCCGCTACATTTAGGTGTTGAGGTGTAAGCATGTGAGAGGGACAACTGGAAGCTCTGGGCTTCCATTGCTCAAGCCTGGGGCAGAGGGTGGGGGGTGGGAGGAGGAGTAGACCATCACCTGAAAACTCTCCATCAGTTTTCCATCAGGTGATGGAAAACTCCCAGGAAGATGACCCCAAAACCTTTGAAGTTTCAGAGTTCATCTGTCCCTTCACCTGTCTGTGAGGCCCCAAACAGTGGGGTACAACCAGGAAGCTGAGCATTAGTGAGACTTCTATATGTTCCAAGTGCCCCCTTGATCTCTGCAAAGCCCCCATTGGTCTTCCAGAGGTCCATATACACAGCCTCTCCTATCTTAGCCCCAGGAATCATGCTCTATGGGGACAATGTCTTCATCTTTTTGATGACCTCCCATGACCAACATCCCCAGAGTCATCATTCCCATGTGTTTGTTGAGTGCCTTCTCTGCTGGTCACCATGCTAGGCTCAAGGGGCACAGGATGAGAAGGGCTCTATAACTTACCAGTTAGGAGTACCAGCCTGGGAGTATGATAGCTACAAATTCAAGCCTGGGCTATGCTCATAATCTGCAATATGATCTATTTCTTCAAGTTTCAGCCTTTGGTAGAATAGGAGAAATAATAGTCCCTACTCCACTGTGCACCTAGATCACTGAGTGCTGGTGTTAATTATCTCTGGAGTTGGCTGCCAAATCCTGGTAGACTAAAGCTTAGGACAGGACACTAGGGTCCTTGTTAGGCTTCAGGGAAAGAGTTATGGAGCAAGAGCTTCAGGACTGAGCTCTAAAACAGGCCATGGAGTCTCCCGCACCCAGTTTCCAGGGCTGTCCAAATAGGGGCGACCTTGATAAAGGAAAAGGGAAAGGCAAGGAAAATGCTGCAGGCTCCTATATATGCTTTTCTAGGTATTTTGGATGGCCTTGTGGGGTGTGCTTAAACAAGAGCAAATGGGGAGTGGGGGAGGGGAATGTAACCATACCATGGTCCCTGCACCTCCACCAGGTCCTTAGCCCAGGTGTGGGCTTGAAGGAATCCTGAAACTGTTCTCCCTGGAAGCTGCTGGATGTGTTTTGGGCAAAGGTCATTTTCCCCAGGCTCCTCCCCAGACCCAGGGTAGAGAGGCAAAATACTGGGCAGGTGGCTCAGAATTCCAGGGGTTTACCCTCTCTTGATCTCCTCTCCTGAAGCTTCAAAACATCAGGACCCCATATGGAGTGGGGTAGACTGGAAACTGTGTACTCCAAGAAATACATGTTCTTAATTTTGATCTGTATTCCTGTGAGTGTGAACCCCTTGTAAATAGGACCTTTGAAAGTGTTGTTTTTAGTTACCATGTGGCCAACTGAATCAGGATGGGTCTTAATCTGTTATTACTAGGGTCCACTATAAGCTGAAGAAATTCAGACAGAGTCAGTCTGTGAAAGCAACACAGGAAGAAGCCAGAAGTCAAAGGAAAGCAGAAGAACAGACACAGTGAGAGAGAGATTGCCATGACGGGAGGCAGAGGTGCAAGCCAAGGAACCCCAAGGACTGCAGCAAACCAGCACCAGAACATTTCCGATTTCAGGGAGAAGACCTGGGCTTGCCAACAGCTTGATTTTGGACTTCTAGCCTCTGAAACTTGTTATTTAAGACAACCCACTGAGTGCCATTTGTCATAGCAGCATGGCAGACTAAGCCAGGGAGCCAGGTCGCCTGTCCCTGACAGTGCCTTTTAGTCCAGAGCTAGTCCCACCACCCCATCCCCCCACAGTCCCACCCTACAAGAAACCAGCAAAAACATCTTGTCGAAGACATTTATTTAATATGGGAGTTGGGGTATTGCTGTCTCTGTTGGTGTGTATGGGTGGTAAGGAGACAACCAGAGGGACATCTTCCCTGGAGTAAGAGGCTGTTCTGGCCCCAGGCTGGGGGTGGGGCAGTCTGAGGGGACAGGGGAGGTGTGTGTGTGGGGGGTAGGGTGAAGCTCTGCACACATCCTTGGGACCACAGTCCAGGCCCACTCAGTCACCAAAGCAAGAACCGAATAAATAAAGTGCAACTGTGGGGTTGAGGGAGGGGGATAGGGAGGGCATGGGGTGCACCCACACCCACAGCCCACATTCAGTGCTGCCAGGTCTGGCCCATCTCCTGGCCAGACCCTCTTGTCCAATCACCCCTACGTCCGTCCCTCCATGAGCCAGGCTGGGCCCCTGTGCAGCTACTGGAGGTAGCGATAGGCCTTAAAGCAGTGGTTGCCAGCATCAGCCACCACCACATGGCCATCCGAGGTCAGTGCCAGGCCTTGTGGGCCATACAGTGGCTCTGCAGATGTGTTGATATAGGACAGGAAGGAGCCAGAGCTGTCAAATACCTGGGAAAGGAGTGGAGAGTGGGGGGAGAGGCAAGGCCAGGCAGAAGAGGGGCAATGGGAGGGGTGGGCATGGGACACAGCAGGAAGCCTCACCCTCACACCATCCCTGGGTTTTACTCACCTGGATGCGGCTGTTGCCCCAGTCGGCCACGATGATGTTCCCATTGGAGTCCACAGCTACTCCTGTGGGGGCATTGAACTGCCCATTGCCCTCGCCATGGGAGCCAAATTTGAAGAGGAACTCGCCGTCGGCACTGTACACCTGGTGGGGGAAGAGGCTGGGGACTGGGGACCAGGCCTCAGGCAGAGGGTGGGGACTTGGAAGGGTTGGGGTGAATACCCAGGGCTGAGGACCCCCAGATCTGCAGCTATTCCTCCTTCCTAGGCTTTGCATCCATGTATCCTACTGCCTACTGGATATCCCCAGCTGATGTCCCTTGGACACATCAAATTTAACAGTCCATCTTCCCTGGAAAAGCAGTTCTTCTGCATCCTCTCTCTCAGTGACCGGCACCATCAAGATGGCCATAAGTCATTCTTTGTTTTGTTTGTTTGGTTGGTTTTTTTATTTTTAATTCTCATAAGTCAGTCTTGACTCCACCCTCTCCCCAGCTCTACAGCCAAGGAATCAACATAACCCACATATTTATCTAAACTCCTTCTCTCAAATCTGTGCCCTATTGTGATGGTTAGGCTAATGTATCAACTCGGCCAGGTAATTGTGCTGTTATTTGGTCAAGCAAGCACTAGGCTAACTGTAAAACAAGGACATTTATGGACACTAGTCACCAGAAGTTTACTGCATAGATGGCTGATTACATCTATATCAACCAGGAAGTCTGCCATCAGCAATGAGTAACGCTTTATCCAATCAGTTGAAGGCCTTAAAAGGGAAAGTGATTTCAGCATTCAGAGAGAATTTCCCAACTCCTCTTTGGACAGCCAACATCTCCCAGAAACTCATCAAGGACCTTCATTGGACTTTCATCGGAGCCCCTGGTTTGCAGGCTGCCTGCGGAATCTGGACTTGTGCATTCCCACGGTCATGTGAGAGATCATTATAAAATCTCATACTATTTACAGATATCTCCTGTTGATTCTGTTTCCCTCGAGAACCCTGACTAATATACCTATCTATCTATATATTGCCACTGCCTTTATCATGGTCCAGAACCTCATCCTGCTCATTTCTGGATTACTGCAAAAGATTGATTTTCCTGCCTCAAGTCTTGAGCCCTCTAGAGAAGCAGCCAGAGAGATCTTTCTAAGACACACAGGATCACATCACCCCCCTACTGGCAATCCTTCAATAGCTCCCCATAGCTCTTAGGAAGCACAACCCCCCTAATATTACAGACAAACCACATCCTCGCCTCGCACCCTCCCCTCCTCAAACCAGCATGACCACTTGTAGTATTGTGAACACACCATAAGGGGTCCAACACCTCCTGGTCTTGGCTCCTCCTTTGCCTCAAATACTTTCCCTTTCTCTACCTTGTGGTTAATTCCCACTTGCTCTTTAGGTCTTTCTCAAACAGTCTCACTTGAGTCAAGTCTTTCTTCATGTCTTCCAACAGTTCTCTCTACTTCCCAATCACAGAATTTATCACATCCTTTTGTAATTTCTTGGTTACCTTTTCTTCTTCCCTACTAGACTTTAAGCAAGAAAACAGGGAATGTGTCTGGTCTGCTCTGTTCATCACTGACTCCCCAGCTTCTAGCATAGTACCTGGGACAAACTAGCCAAGCCACAGATATTTATTATTTGAATTAATCATTTTAAGAGGTTTTTTAAAAAAAGGTGTGAGAGAGGGGAGTCTTGTGGAAGAGGAAAGGATGTTGAAAGAAGGAGGGAGGACACTGACCTTCACTGAATGATTGTGGAAATCCGTCACCACAATCTCATTCTTGTTGTTCACAGCTACAAAATGGGGTCCTGAAAATATAAAGCGGTCCCTAGGGTAGTAAGCTGTGAGTCTGAGTGGGATGGGGAAGAGTATCTGGGATGATAAAGCTGTGGTGTTAGGAGAAGGGTACGATCTCTGAGGCTGAGATAAGTGGGAGGAAGTCTCTGGGATAATGAGGGTAGGATAGAGGGATACAAGGTAGGATACAGGGAGGACCTCTAGGGACAATATATATGAGAGGTCTTCGGAGATGGGGTATCCAGGGGAGTTCTTGGGGACTGGGGTATCAGAAGAGATCTCTGAGTTGTCCCTCAATACCTGCAAAATGGCGGTCAGTGGCCCCACGGCCCCCAAAACGGCCAACCAGCTTGCCATTGGGCTGGAAGGTGAAGACGCAGCAAGACTTGTTGTCAACCACAATGATATGTCCATTCCGGTCCACCGCCACTCCTTTTGGGCCCATGAGGCGACCAGCTCCAATCTTGGTCTGGAGGAAGGGGATACCCTTAAGGGGCTTTATACTAACCAGTGGGGGGAGTAGTCTCAGCCTGGTACCAAAGCAGAACCTTGGGCTGGGGATGAACCTGAGAGCAGGAGGAGGCAGGAGTGGACCAGTCTAGGCCCTGACCACCAGGAGGCACCAGAATGGTCAGGCAGGATGGTCACCAGAGGGGCAGACAGTGAAGAGACAGCAGGCCTCTCACCTTGAACTTGCCCTCAGGGGAGAAGATGCTGACCCAACGGTTGTCATAGTCTGCCACGATAATGTCTCCATTGGTGTCCACTGCCACACCTGTGGGACGCTGCAGCTGCCCAGGCGAGCGCCCTCGAACTCCAAAACGGAACTTGAACTGGCCCTCATTGGAGAAAACCTGGAGCAGGGGAGCAAGGGAGGGAGTGGAGAGGAGGGGAGAGACTGTGGGCAGAGAGGGAAGGCAGCAGGACCCTGAGGGAGGAGGAACTCCCCCCCAATTCATTCAGTCATTCAATAAGCACTGCTGATACTGTAAGAAGACAGAGGGGGGAATCAAACATGGTGGCTGGTGTGACACAGACCTTAAGGGACATGTGGTAGAGGTGTGAATGGGAATGTGAGAATCCAAAAGGGCTGAGGAGCAGTGGTCAGGAAGGCTCTGCAGAGAAGGGGCTATCTGAGCTAAGAGCTTGATAATAATGCCAAGAGATGAATGGAAGGCAGCCAGTGAAGGAGGAGCAGAGACATGCAAGCTGAGTAAATGGCATGAAAAAGGCACAGTGTCCAGTCTGGGCAATGCTTGAGAACCTGTCTAGTGTGGCTGGATTGCAGGGAGCACTCAGGTGAACAAGAGGAGTTATGTTTTTTCCTGAGTGTAATGGGGATTCACTGAAAATTTCTGGGCAGAATGACAAGGTCATGTTTGCTTTTAAGAAAGGGCAGTCTAACTTCAGGAAGGAGTCCAGGCTGGAAGCCTGCAGACTAGTTAGAGGAGACAGCAGTAGTCCAGGTGAGAAATGATGATGGCTTGGATGAGGAAAATTGGTTGGAAGAAAGTAGGTGGACTCAAGAGATATATAGGAGGTAGACTCCCCAGGACTTAGTACCAGACCAGAAGGGGAGGTGAGGGGAGAGAAAGTGTACAAGGGTAAGTCCCATGGATCGGCCACTCCAGCCATTCGAGCTATAGGGTTGACAAGGCAACCTTTCTCCAGGATACAGTGAATCTTTCAACCTCTTGCCCTCTCCTGGCTTCTCCTCCTTAGCTGACTAACATGCTCAGATCTCCTCATCCTTAAAGAACCTCCCATAACCCTCTTTCCCTTTTAAGCTAAGTCTTCTTGCTTTTCCTTCACAGTCAAAACATTACTCATTATTAGTCTCCCACACTCTGCTTTGTTACAGGCTCTGGGGACACAAGATGAATCAGAGCCAGGACCAGCCTTGGAAAACCCGTTTGGGGCCTTGGGCCTTGTTCTCCGATGGACCGGGCTCTCCATCCCTACCCCTTCCCCACCTCTCAGGCTGGCAGGGCTGTCTGAACTGGTCCCACTACCAGATATCACTCCAATCTAATGCTGACCTGCCTCCTTGCCCTCACCTGGCTGAACCATGCAGCCCCTGAGTTCTGCCCTGGTCCCCTGTCATAGGACAGTGCTTGCCAGGACCAGAAGGGAGCAAAATGGGCCCAAGAGTAGGTATGAGAGGGACAGATTAGCAGTGAGGTAACGCATCTGCCTCTTCCAGTCTGAGCAGCTCAGTTTGAGACTCAACAATGATGAGGTTTGGGGGGGTGGGGGGTGGGGAAGGGGGTCCT